>JAMZAV010001609.1:0-142981 GCA_024449915.1 Sweltsa coloradensis | reverse complement strand
GCTCTTTTCTTCGATTCTTTTAGCCTCTGACCTCTTTGGTCACAATTTTTTTTTTTCCTACCACAGCCAAAGCTTTTTTAAAGAATCTGATTCTTATAGAAGTACTTGACTGAATTGTTTTTGGGTTTTTTGAAATGTCAAAAATTGAATTTTAATCGTGCGGATATTAAATTATAAGGTTTTTTTTTTTGCCCGGGTTTGTTCGGGTTTGTGTTTTTGTATTTTCCCCGGTCCAACGTCTTGGTTTTTAATTTAGTTATTTAATTGGTATTAGTATTGTAGTTTTAGGGCGTTTTAAACAGCTAGATTATTCACGCCTCCAAGAAAAAAACCTTTCTAAAGTTGTGAGCTACTACCTGTATATTTTTTCCCAAAGGGGGAACGTAAGGGGTGACGCGGGGGAAAGGGGTGGCAGGCCGTGCTGGTCAAACCCACCCCCAAAAGCGAGGGGCGGGAGCGGTTCCCCACGTCGTGGTCGTCTCCGTCTGTGTCACATCCGTCCGTGTTGCATTGTCTTGCCGGGGGGAGTATAAAAGGGAAGGGAAATTTCCCCCGACGACGACCAGAGCTCGCCATTAGTTTCAGGAGTAAATCCCCCCTATCAGGGGCCAAAACCCACGAAAGGGTTGGAGTTGGACTTTGAAGGATTGTTTTTTAGTCTCAGAAAAACTGTATTAAAGAATACATCTTGCCGGGTTCTCTAAAAGTCATATAAAAAAAATGATTAAAATGTATGACGTTTGAAATGTGTCCCAAAACGGGATTCGAACTCAACACTTCTGAAATGATATAACCAGTAGAAACGAGCCACACAACTATAATTAGGTGTTAATGAATTTGTCGTCGCTTTAAAAAAGTTTTAAATTAATACATTCGATTTAGGTCTACTCACTTTTGTCACATAATGGATTTAGGGGGGGTTTTTTAAATTTAATGCTTCCAATGGACGTTTTCATTATAATAAACATTCTACAACAGTCATTCGGTGTTTTTTTCTTGAAAATTTTTATGTTCATTTAAAATTTTCATTAGATTGTTAAATTAACAACATGGTTAATTTTAAAGTATATGTTTGTTTTATGTTTGTAATTCCCCCCCGGGATGTTTATTCGTTTCATAGAAAGGATAAAGGTTCAACAAAGACGGTTCCCAGTTTTTGGCTTAGAAAAGGCTGTTATCATTTTATGTCTCAATAAAACAAAAGAAAAGCGGCCGGCTGACAGTAAAAAAGTTTTGTTCCAAAGTGTTTACTGTTTTCTTATCATTTGGCACTATTATTGTCCAGAACAATTTTTGCGTCAAAGGTCTTTGGCGCCCCATTTTGTTTTTTTCTTTTAAACCCTTTTTTTAGGAAATAGAGCTATTTAAAAACTAATATTAAAAATGTTGTAAATAAAACCATTAAAAAATTTCCCAAATTTTTAAACCCCTTTAAAAGGCAAAATCGGGGGTTAAAACTTTTTTTTCGGGCCCTTTAAAATTTGGGGAAATTTTTGATTTTTTAAAGGGCTTTTAGAATATTTTGATTTTTTTCTTGATCGTTTTTTTGGGAAAAAAAATTTAGTTTGGATTCCCAAATTAAAAAATTTAAAGTAGGGAAAAACAAAATTTTTGTTTGTTTTCAAAAATAATATTTTTTTCATTTTTTTTTTTTTTAATGTTTCACATTTAATCTACTACAGGCAAACAAAATATACCGTACATTCCAGAATTTTGTGTATTTTTGTGTTTCTATAAAAAATTTTTTTTGAACCCTTACAAAAATCCTTCTTATCATACTTTTATCAATCCCCCCCCAAAAAAAAACCCAAAAGCTTTTAACCCATTTAAAAGTATAAAAGCAAGGATTTAAATTGTGTTAATTTTGAAAAGTGGTGTTTAAATATTGTATAACCACTGACCTATAAAGGGTTTTAAAAAAATAACAAAATACCAAATTACAAACTTAACAAATAAACATATGTACAAAATTGGAGAAGTTTTTTTCGTTTCATTAACCATCCAGAAAAGGAACATCACTCCACTACATACATCGCCCAAGTTCGATTTCCATCTACAATAGTAAAAAGTTTGAAAACTTAGCGAGATTTTAATGCTCTAAAATGCTAGTCTTAAAATGATAAGCGTAGGGCTTACCTCAAAATGACAGATGGGAAAATACAATATCAATAATACTTCCAAAAAGAGGTCAAAATTTTTCAAATACTGAATTTATTATAAAAATAAATTACTAAATAGTTCTTTTACGTTGCTTGTTTGTAAAAATACTTTGCGGGAATAAAATTCAAAAAAATAATAAATTAATATCACCCAGACTTAGTCTGTCACTCTTAACAGAAGTGTAGAGAACTGACCTCGGTTGCACTAACTGTGTATACGCTGAATACTCAAGTGAAGGGTTTGGCTAAGCTCGAGAAAAACCAGGCTTTGACGCAGAAGGTCGGGATCACTCTTTTTGTCCTATCGGGTTGTGGTTTGCATGTTTTAATAGTTGGTATCAAGGCACACTTTCCAAATACTGATCACTTTTCTTATTAACTGATCCTAAATATGACCCCAAACAATTAATTTCTAGAAATTTTCCCCAATTAGTGTAAGAGAAAAATTATTTGAAATTTCAAAATCGGCTTTGATAGAGAAACGCACCTATCATTTGTGAATCCCAAAATGCAAATTTTTTTAATTTAAAAAAAATTATTTTTATATATATATAAAATGGGGTCGTTCTGTATTTGAAAATTAGCTGGATTTGACAATCAAGCGTTTTGTTAAATGGGCATTTAACATTGTAAAAAAAGTTGGCCCGAGCTTGGCAAATGTTAGTGTGAGATGCTCCTGACGACCATGACATTGAGCTGTGGTTGTTAGGAACCAGTCCAGCTGTATTGTCCATGTGTTGTCAACACTGCCAGAACAACATGTTTATCGCACCGTTCTAGCTGCCTAAGACTAGATCGAAACATAACATCTCGTTCCCTTACGATGAAGATCATGTTATGTTGTTGATGGTAGATTTAATGAAGAGCCACGACTGTGCGTGCCGTTATTCAGTGCATAACATGTTCCTAGAACCAGGGCCCGTTTGGCACCCTGTGTCAATGTGAAGTTTAGCGACCCTACTCGTAAAATACATTAAGGGGGGGGGGGGGAGCCACCATCCTATTATGCCGGTCCGAGGCGCATTGCTACGCAAAAATTTCCGATTCTTAGAGTGTGTTTAGAGTATTTTACGAGCTTTAGACACTCTATAGAATATTAATTTTGTTCAAAGAAAAGTATTTTATAGAATATAATACCATAACTATTGCTAAAATATATAATTTAGAAATAACAATCGTACGTCTTACAATGCCTTGTAAGCCGTCGATTATACTTACTTCGAAATGTTTTGCTATCCGGAATTATTGAATGGCAAAATTCCCCAACAAAAGACGATAACATAACTTTCATTCTCAATTTTTATACAATTTTTTAAAATTTAAAACAAAAATCCAAAAGGTTTCGCACTTGTGTAGACCGCGGTCATATTTACGCAAAATTCAATCGTAAATACAATGTTTGTAGAAATTAAATTAAATCGCAATTTAAACATTGAATAGCTGTACTTTATTATTATTTATTTTCTCCGCCCTGGACGTTGGCGCCCTTAAAACCAACCCTGCACCAAGGACAGAAGGTCTTAATTACGACAATACGCATCACCAGAGCGCAAGATGCTCCACCAGATCATCTCTGACAAATGTCATTATAAAAATATTTATGACATATTATCATATTGATTTATTAGCCATATTCCTGTATCACTCAGACCTTATTTTAACAATCCACCATTAGACACAATATTATTCATCTTTATTTATTTATTTAACGTCTATCATATTCAGTTATTAAAACTTTAAATTTACAAAGTACAACTAAATCAAACTAATCACATAAATGCAGACACAACAAGAAACAATGGTTAGTAAAGTTTAAGTTAGTGTAATAAAAACCCTATTGGTCTCTGCAGCCAGACACAGAATGACAATCGATAATAATAATATATTGAAATAAAAAATCAACATCTAAAATATAACCCTAAGAACCTACTAACTATATAAGTGGTTTCTAATTCTAAACATACGAATGGACCATCCGACTCATCCGTAAAACTACTTGTTATACAAATTTTATTACTGAAAGTTACAAAAAAAATACTGGAATTGTCCTGTCATTAGCCCTGTAACACTTATTGTGTTTGTCATTATGCTCTTCGTAAAACTTCATTGTAGGTTCATAGCAGTGTTGGGTCAGTTCTTTTTTAAATGAACTTTTTAAAAGTTCTAGTTAACAGCTCAAATAATGAACTTTTAAAAGTTCAAGTTCTTTAAAACCTAAAATTTTGAAATGTTCAAGTTCGTCTTAAATATGAACTTAGTTCTTTTAAAAGTTATTTTGTAAAAAAATCACTATTTTATTAAAGGCTGGCGTAAAATGAAGACAAACACGAGTAAAAACATTAGGATGTTCAGTACCGAATACTACTCGCGAGTTTGAGTCGGACGAGCTGTCTTTGATCGTGTTGATGATTTGTACTACATTCTCGTCGACCAGCTTGTAAAATTTTGGCAAATACTTGGCATTTTAGGCTTCCAAGATTTTTTTCGAATTAGTTGGCGTGCATCGTTTTGACTTCGTGAATCGTGCATGACCTTGGTTGGCGTGCATCGTTTTGACTTGGTGGATCGTGCGTCAACGTAGGCTACGATGGAAACAGATTGTATTGTTTAGCGTCGACAGCGGCACAGTCGACGGACTGCTCGACCACGGAAGAACTTTCTATGACTTTCTAAAATTGAAAAGTTCGTTCTCGGAAAGAACTTTTAAAAGTTCAAGTTCATTCATTTAAAAAAAGAGTAAGTTCACTGAAAAGATTACGAAAAAAGAACGCGTTCTTTTCAAAAGATCCTTCCCCAACACTGGTTCATAGTAGGACAATGGTCACTCGTAATAATTGTAATATTATTCACGTTTAATGACGTAGTCCTAAGCAATGACTCAATGCTAAATGACGATGCACGTATTCAATGATGAGGTTTTATTGTGTGTATGCAATAACGTTTTACTGTGCTTCTCTAAGTATAAGTAAGTGTGTTAATGGTGTTATAAATGGTTTGTAATTATAGGCTGTATAGTTGCAGGCATGAAGGTCAGGTGGATCTTTCACAAAAAAAACTTCAAATAGACTCGTATCTCAATGCTTTCCAGGTGCACAGAAGATGACTCCTAATTAGCTTGACTATCCTGAGAAAACAGCTCGTCTTGTGCTGTTTGTTTTTCATTAATTATAACGTTTAGTAGTATAAAAAAATAGTATAAAAAAGTATTTTACAAATCGTTAAAGTGATTTGATTTTTCATCAATGGTAGACATTAAATTTAAAGCAGACCAAGCCAACCCTGTAGGCGCCGACATCATCGACGAGCGAACAATGACCAACTAGAGACCGGCATATTTAAGTAGGAAACACCGATCAATCAAGCTGGACACGATTCCACCCGCAGACAGCGCCAGAATCAACAAGGCTGATTCGGAATAACCTTTGAGTCAACTATGTACCTCGTTGCTAGGACGGCTCCAAAGTAAGTTTGTAAATGTTTTTGTCTATTCGCATATCTACCGGATATACAGCAACTCAATTCGCAGGGTACCTTCGAAATCTCTAAACTTACAATTACCAGATGTTTTTAAGTTCAATTGATGAAATATTTCTCCTAAAAATCATACTTTTACCATTTTCTCTAACATAGAAATGCAGAGATATTTATTCATTTATTTACTGATTGATCGAAGTATTTATTAATTTAACGTCTATCCTATTCAGTTTTATAAATTAACTCACGAATGAGGACATTCTTAATAAACTATAATTAAGAGGGTTTCACCACCCTTTTGACAGTTAGTAAATAGCGGTTTGCTCGGCCAAAAAGCATCCTACGTATATACAATTTTGCAAACTTGTCAATAAGCATACATGGACGTTCTTACAGTCATAGATTTTCAAAATTTTGACTTGATCAGCCAGAAAAAAATTCACGAATATAGTCAATTTTGCTTTTTACAAAATTGAAATTCGTGAAATCTAATTTTTCTTTATAAATTATTTCAAAACAAATTTTAGGAATGTGTTACTATAGAAACCTTTATTTCCACTTTCTTGAGATATGTTCAAAATTTCTAACAACTGTGATGTCATTCAGCCGAGCAAACAGAAAATTGCCTAAAACGCAGGTGGTGAACGCCTACTTAAAGCAGACCAAAGTTTACAAATACATATATCTAATTCAAATTGCTTTACATGTACTTTACATGTTGACATGTTGATACCGGTATTTCAATGACAGACCCGCTCATCCAGCAACGCGTCTGTGAGGTTGTTATCATCATCAACACGAGTCGGACTCTAGCAACTCTACGTCACAACAGAAGTCGATGAACCGGAGGAAAAACCCGTCCAGGAATGTAAACCTGAAATGTATCAGTTTTTGCACGTGCTGTAATAACCATCACAGAAACTTAAACTACGACGTATTAAAAACAGATGTTACGAAGGTGACCGCGGTGTTTAACAACACAGGACATAATATCACCAATATATCGATAGCGATAACGAGAATCGACGTAATATTGTGCTATTCGTTAATATAATCGGGAATAATATAATATAAACTCGATAATATAATAATGGTCAATATTATTGATAATCGAACATATTATCATTGAGTATAATGGTTTCATTAGAATAATCGAAAATCGGAAGTATAATAATTGATATTCGATCATCGATAATATAATGTTATAATCAATAATATAATCGATAATCGAACCTATTATTTGATGAGAATCATAGTTCGAAAGATCGAACAATAATTTGTTGGCGTAGCTCCCACAATGCTTCACTTTTAGTTCGTCATCGACTCCAATAAGACGCGTTTGCAACGAGGTCTATAATAATTGGACGCAGGCCTACCGACAATGCTGGCTCAAACGTATCCTAGTTAGAGTTTAATTTTTATTATTATTATTATTTTAGAAATTGTACAGAGTAATCGAATATTAAGGTACAACTCATAGAAAGTTAAAGTTGACTTGCAATTGAAGATAACTGATAACATCTTAATTTTTTTTATAAATTAATTAAAAGTTGAAATCACTGATCCAAAATTATACACATTTGTTGAATCATTGTCTCATATCTAAAAGCAAATTGTAATTGATGATACCAAGTGATATAATTTGAAATGTAAAATTTAATCGATGGATTTAAAAAAAAAATATTTGTTAAAATTTTGTTTTATTTTTTTACTCAATTTTTTTTTTGGGGGGGAATACATCGAGAGATTAGGGAGACCACAGGTTCGTTTCCTGTCGCCCCCGGCAACCTGATGAAGGTTTACTTCGAGGTATTCGTCAGTAGTTTTTGCAAATATAGGCCTCCACGCTAAAAAAGGGATGCGCGCGTTTTCGAGGGGCCAATCACGATCGTTTTTTAAAGTGGACCTGCTGAATGGCTACAATTCACCCGCGAAAAGCGGCATCCCCTTTTTCTTAGCGTGGAGCCCCTATACAAGGGATTGGGGGTTGAAAACCCCTAAAAACCGATTTAAATAACCTTGTATTTTAAACTTCTCGTACGACAGTGGGCGACCACACCGAAAAACAACCATTTCAAAAATTTGCCCCTGATCGTGGACATTAATTTTAAAAAAAACGTGCTTAAAAAAAAATACTTTTTTTCCCATTCCGTTTAACGAAAAGTCCCTTTTTTAGAGAAGATTGAAAACACACATCAGAAAATGTCTAAAAAGGGAAAAAAATTGGGTTTGCCCCGGGAAAATAAAAAAAATTTTTCTAGTGTTGCTCCCATTTGAGATACCAAATAGGCCTATGTAAAAATTTTTTAAAAAAAAAATCTTGTTTTAGGAATGTAAACAAATTTACATTTTAACCTAAAATAAAACTTTAATTAAAAATTCCGGGGAAAAAAACACCTAAAATCTTAGAAAAAAGGGTTTTTAAAAAACTATGCTTAAAATACTTTTTTTACCAAATTAAATTCGGTACAAAAAGGGTTTTTTAAAAGGATTATTCATGGGTTTTCGTTTTAAAAAATTCAGTTTTGCTCAACCGACTTAAACCATTGTTTACAAGTTGGGTAGTTGTCGATTGGCTTACAGACAAACCTTAATACCCCGGGACCCCGGGACCTCCCCCATGTGTAACAGACAAAATGCCCTTAAAACAGCCTGGGACCCCCACCTCCACATGTGAACAGCTAGATGCCTTAATACGCCGGGACCCCGGGCCCCCCCCCCAAAAATTTAAAACACTTTTAAAAAAAATCGGCCCCAAATTTTTTACCTGTGGTTGTGTAGGCTCTTAAGTGATAAGAAAATAAGTGATGGGGTATACTTTAACGTCTCATTTTAAAAAAAAAAAACAAAATAAAAAAATTTCACTTAAAAAAAAAATTTACTATCACTTTTTTCCCCCGTTTAAAAAAAACTAAACTTTTGAAGCACTCATCCCTAGTTGATGCGTTTTTTTCCCTCTAGAGGGAAAGCGAGTTATTATACAGTAAACCCAGGTCAGGTCTCGCTCCACTTGACCAAATTTTGTCTCGAGCGAGCTGTGCTTGATCAACAGACACTTCAAGGTGACCGATTTACAGTACCCTGCCCGGCGTTTCTCTATAACCACTTTAAAATTTCCCGCGCGTTAAGTTAAGGCAAGACGGGACACCACCATAACTCTAAATTTTTTCCAAACCAAAAATTTTTGTACGGTTTTTAATAAAATTAAAATTTAAAAAACCCTTTTTTTTTTTTTTCCTTTTGTTTTGGGGGTTTAAAATTTTTGATTTTTTCAAATCCCAATGAGGGGGGGGATTTTTCATTGATTGTTTTCAAAAATGACCCAAACTATTCAGGGTGACAGCTTTTTAAAAAAGAGAAAACAATCATGAAAGCTTCGATTTTTTTTTTTTTTTTTAAATATAAATTTGGGGATATTTTTTATTGATATTAATTACTACTTGAGATTAAATTTTTTTTAAACAAATTTCTTATTTTTTTTTCCCTAAATTTCTTTTTTTTTGGAAAATTAAAACATTTATTCTCAGAGCACTGTTTTTTTTAAAAAATAAAAATAAAAGCTTATGTCTCCTCTTTAAAAAAAAGGCTATCCCCTGAATATTTTGGATCATTTTTTGAAAAAAATCGAGGAAAGTCCCTCTCTTTTGTTTTTAAACAAAAAAAAACTTTGAAATCGCAAAAAAAAAAAAAAATAAAAATTTTTTGAATTATTAAAAATGGGTACAAATTTTCAAGAGTTTTTTTTTTACAAAACTAGAAGTTAAAAAGTTATTTTTTGTGTCCTCCCTTAATGTGCGATTCCCAAAAAATAAAACTGAAGGGAAATTTAACCGTCTCGCCCGGGTTTGAAGAAAGACCGGCCCCCTGTTATATATTATTTGGCCATGTTCTCGGGGAGGTAATTGATAAAAGAGTCGATACAATCAAATAAGTCGATAAAGTCATATAATTATATCGACTCTGCCCTTGACGGAATTGAGGTTATGTTTTTACAAATTTTAGTTTTAATAAATGCATCTAGGGTTACTTTAACATTTAACATTTTAAAAAAGATTTTTAATTTATTAAAAAAACTTCCAAAAAATTTGGAAATTTAAAAAGCTATTATTTTTTAACCAAAAGGGGATTTTGGTGCTTAAAAAATTTGAAGTGGGGGGGAAAATTTTGAAAAAAATTCCCCATTTTTTTTAAAAAGAAAAGGGTTAAAGGCGGGGTTTGATGGGTTAAAATTACTACCTTTAAGGCCTATAAAATTTTAAAATTTACAAAACTTCCAAGTTTGTTGTAAATAACCCCGGGGATTTTTTTTTCCGATTTTGGTTTGGTGGGGAAATCCCTTTTGGGTTCCGGGTTGGGGGTTTTAATTTTTTTTAAAAAACCAAATTAGAATTTTAAAAAAGCCCGTCCGGGTTTGGCCAGGGTTAAACCTTGTCTGGGGGGGAAGGTTTCCCGGGGTTTTTAAAAATTCCCGGGGGCCACTTTTTTTTTTCTAATTGGAAAAAAACCCCAAATGGAATTTAATTTACGCGGACCGGAAAATCCCGGCGGGCACCGCGGGTTAAAACCCCCGGGCCTTTGGGGGCCCCGGATTTTGAAAGGGCTACTTCTCCCCAGGGGGCCGGGGCTAACTGGTGGGTTTTCCCCCTTTTTTAGGTGTGAAACCCCTTCACAAGACGCGGTTTTTTGGGTTAAAGGAGAAATACGGGTTTTTAAAATGAAATTTGGCCCCATCAATTTTTGGGGGCGGGGCCCTAAAAATTGTAACAAAATAAGGAATGGGCCGGGGGGGAAATGGGGGAAATTGGGGTGGGGGTTAAGAAAAATTGAAAAACAAAAAAATGGCTAGTAATTTTGTTTTTAAATTTAAAAAAATAAAATAATTTCAATCCCTATGTTATAGTGTGATGTGTATACCCTGAGCAATTTTTTTTTTTTTTTAAAAATTTATTTCAAAAACCCGTTTCTGATTTTTTAATTACCAACTCCCTTTGGGAACCCAAAGAAACACAAGGGTGATAAAAATGTGTTTAATAAGGAGTAGATTTGGGAAAGTATTTTTTTAATTGTTTTTATTTTTAAAAGGCTCTACATTTTTTTTTTATTTTTTTATACCTTGAAAATTGGTATTATACATGGTGGAAAGTAGGCTACTTAACTTTTTATTTTAATTTTAGCTTTTTTTTTTTAATTAACTTTAAAGGGAAATCAACGGGCCCTTCCTTAATAAGAAAGGCTCACTATTTTTTGCTGATAATCTTATTTAAGTGCCCGGGCTTTTTTGGAATTTATAAATAATGGGCCCAAAATACTGTTTTCCCCCCCTTCTTTTTTGGAAAAAATTTCCTTTTTCATTTAAAAAGGGGTAGGGTGGGAAAGATTTATAAATATCCAGAGATCCAAAAAAATTGGTTCAGCCAACGTAGCCAACAAAAAAAAAGGATGGTGTGGTGCGGGATTGGGATAAGCCTTTTTTATTGCTGCAAAATTTTAAAAACCAATAAATAATACGTAGGCCTACTACAAAAACTGAAAAAAGATTTTTTGACAATGGATGAAAGTTAGGGGTTTGGGGGTATCCTGAAACTGAAAATTTGACGGGAAACTTTTTTAAATTAATACATATAAAAATTTGGGATTTGTAGCCCTAGTGCCGTTTGAGGGGTGATAGATGAGGATGAAGTAGGGAATTTAAGGTAGAGGGAAAACACGGTACCGGAAAACGTGCCTACTCCTTTCAAACAAGTAAAAAGGGGACAAACATCTTTACGTCCCATCCAAAAGGGTTTGGTTTTCCCCTTGCCAGTCATATAGGTTTTCCACTAACCTGGACCCCGGGCAGACGCCCGGGGAAGAACAAAGCTGTTACACAAAGTTTCTAAAACCCCCCCAAATCTGCTCTAGCCAGTGGAAACGCAAATTTTTTCAGGGCAGAGCTTCACCCACCCCTCCCTGTGACCACCCCCAAAACTTTGTTTAACTTCGGTATTTGTGTGGGAACCGGCTAGCCCGCGGGCTAAAAATACTTTAACAAAATAGCATCCTTCAAAGGGTTAAGCCTAGCTATGAAAAAGTTAAACTTTTGGCCTAAAAAAAAGGATGGGCCTACAAAAATTGGGCCTAGCCCTGGGTACTATATAAAAAATTATTTATAAAAATTTAAAAATTTTTACGTGAAAGGGGCTAAGTCTTTATTTTTCTTTGACATACAAAATACAGGTAAAACCCAAGAGATATTTTTTAACAATTGTATTTAAAATTACAAAATATTTAAAAACTCAGTTTTTTTAAAATACAAGATCCCAAATAAAAATTTAACATTGCAATTTTGGGATTTGAAATACAAAATCATCTGTTTTTTAAAAATACTAAAAATTTACATTGCAAAAATCATCGGGGCTAAATCAGTAATCAATAAACATGCATTTCAACAAATTTTTTTAATTTGGCCTCATAATTTTTTTTGTGATTTTTGGGGTAAATTTGATTTTCTGTGACGGGAACTATTATCGGGTTTTGAAATTTTAAAAAAATAGATTTTTACAGTGGGCCCCTATCCCCTGCCTACACTACACCTAACATTATGGTTTGGTGATGGAAATTTTTTAACGGGGCTCAAAAATCTTTTTTTAAGAAACCAGGATTTTTTTGTGATAAAAAAGTACGAAAAACTCCTAATAGTATTTCGTAAAAAAAAATGCAAAATTTTAACATAATGACCCAAATAAGGTTTGTTGAATGCCCTGTAATAAACTTCAATGGGGAATGCAAAGGTTTTTTCTGGAATTTTTTTGAACCAATTTTTTTTCACCCTAAAGATTGAAAAATTTTAGAGGGTTTTTGTTTAGGAAGGATGTGGGGTTGTCCATCAGGAAAATTTGCCCTTTTAAACCCTTTTTTTTTTAATGAACTGGCAATACATTTTCCCATATGGGCCCTAGAAGAATGTCTTGCTTGATATTACCCTACTTTCCCAAATTTAGGCCTATGTAGGAAACATGAATGGGAAATTGGAAATGTTGTCAGATAGATTAGCATATCCTTCCTGAAAAATATCCAAAAGTGCCAAAATTGCCCTCGGGCGATGTTTGTCCAGATGAAAAAAAGTGCAGCAAAAACCAGTCCCAAATGACACAAATAAATTATTCTAGCCAAAAAGGGAAAATTTTTCCTAGATAAGGAAACATTAAAAACAATCTTTTTTTAAACCTAACTTGGGCCCTTTTTTAAAACCCTTTCAACTTATATAGGGGCGTAGTGGTCAAAATTCGCATTTTATCGCTATTTTGGGGAGTATGGCTGAGGGTCGCATTTCAAATTTCACTAAAATTTTATAAATTTTTTTGAAATTTTATTACCCAATTTTTCTTTTTTTTTTACCTGCTGCTTTACTGTCCCGTTTTTGGGAACAAAAATTTTAAGTAGAAATATTCATTTTTCTGACACAAAAAATAAGGAAACAAAATTTTCGGCACATCCCGGTTTCGCAGAGGGGACGCTTGCTGTGGTTTGGTTTATTTAGGAACTGGGGGACCTTGGGGGTAGGGGTTTACATTTTCCCCGTTTCTGATTTCCCAAATGCTTGTAGCCTCCGGGGGAAACGCCCTTTATTTATTTTTGGTAATTTAAACCTTTTAAAAAACAGGTAAATGTTTAACAGTAGCGGGCCACAGGTTTTAAAACCCTTTTAAAGGGGGGGGGGGGGGGCAGCTTTTCATGCGGGTTTTTCATTTTGTTTGAGGGGAAGGGGCCCCACATATTTTGCCCCGGGCACTGGGGCATTAAGTTTGGAAAAAACCCCCCGGGTTTTTTTTTTTGGAAAAACCCCAGGGAGGGGTTGTTGTTATGATGGGGATGCGGTTTGGGGGGGAGCCCCGGGGGCCCTTTGTTTTTGGACTCTTGATAGGTGGCTGCCCAGGGCAAAATTTTAGCACCTGGGGGCCTTTTCAGTTTTCGATCCCGTTGGAGAAACTCACTGCGCCCGAGTTTTGGGGGGCCTGGCCCTTTACATTCACAAACTGGAGAGGAACCCATAACAAGGTAAAAAATGAAAGATTTGGCCCTATCATATTTTTGGGAACTCTTGCTGTTAGGGCCTAGACCCCACCCTACCTGCACATTAAATTAAAAACCCCTTGGGACAATAGGGGGGGCCCCCCCCCCCCCCTCCAACCTAGAAACCATTTTCAACTTTGTGCATGAAAAGGGCATAATATTTTTGTAAATGCATTTTAAAATTTTGCCCATCGGGTTTCTATTGCCATATTTAAAAATGGGAAGTGTAGGGCCCACAGGAGCATTTACTTTTTTTTAATTTAAAACCACTTTCCGCTCATGCATATATGGCCTATGAACAACCCATTTGGTTTTTTGGCAAACCATTTCGGGGGGATGCCCCCTTTAACATTAAAAGGGGAAAATCGGTTAAAGTTTACAATGTACCACCCCACTATAGCAAGGTTGGAAAGGGAACAAAATTTTTGTTTCGCAACTTATAACAAGTTTTGGGACCCTTTTTCTGGACAAATTCAACCCACTACCGTTTAGCTCATATTGCTTAAAAAAATGCATCAGGGCTCGCATTTAAATGCCCTTTTGAGGGGCCGAGCTCAGACAAGGAATTCCGTGGGCCTATTATACTACCCCAAATAACATGGAAATTGGGCCCATGAGCTAAAAAGCATCATTGATCACCTAGTGCTAAGCGAAACTGTAAAAAACCTGGAAAATTTTGTAAGGGGTATCTGTTTTCTTCATCTTTGGGAAAAAGTTTTGGTCGGGTGTGAAGGTTTTGGGGGGGCTCAGAAACTCCAGGCTGCGGCCTATCTGAAAAAAATTTAAAAAAAATGGAAAACTTTCAAGCCTTGATATACAAGCATCATTTGGAAAAGTCGGTTTGCAAGCGGTTTGCCTTACACGATACCCTGTACGGTAACACATAACCGAAATTATTCGGTTGGGGGCCCCGGTTAGGGGGGGGGGGGGGCCAAAAAAAAAATCATCATTATTTCTTTTCACGAAATTTCTCAAAAATCACCTTTGGGGTGTGAAAAAACAACACCCCAAAAACCAAAACCTAACGTTTTCTATTTCAAAAAGTACCTACCAAAAGGAATTTTTAACCGAATGGAGTTTCGCCAAAAAAGGAAAGGCATTGGCCTCTCCCCAACCCAAAAGATTTATGGGACCAGGGAAAATTTTTATGTCCAACATATCGTCTACACTCCGGGCTTTAAGGGGTACCTTAGTGGAACAAATTTGCTAGGCCTAGGCCTACCCGCCTAAATCGGAAAAAAAATATAAACCTAGGCCCATACAGCCTAACTTAAGGCATATTCCTATGGCAGATCTGGGATTCAAATATAGTAGTATAGTAGTCTTCTATGTAGGGGCCCAAACCCAAGCCAGGCCTAGGGCCCCTTTCCTAGGGGACTAACCCAGGCCCCAGGGCCCAGGGCCCCTAGGCATGGGCCCGGCCCCAGGACTGTTTTTGGGAAATCAAATAAAAGGGCCCAGCTATTACCAAAAAATTTCGTCGCCCTTGGGGGGCTAGGCCCCCATTTGCTTTTACTAATATCGTCCTAGCTTTGGTTTGGCGTTTGGGCCAACCCAGCCTGGCCCTTTGTTTTTTCCAAACACCTAGGGCCTAGGCTAGGGATTGAATTAATTTTGGGTAGGCCTAGGCCCCCCCAAAGGGCCCAGGCTTACGACCTAAACCTTTAAAATACTTAAGGGTTTGGGGCCTAGGCTTGGCCCCAGGCCCAGCCCCTTTAATTGGCATGGGGCCAAAAAAACCCAAACATTTTAAAAAAGCCTGGTCAAAAGCCAGACAATTAAAAACTTGGCCTAGGGGGGTAAAGGGCCCAAAATAAATTTTAAAAAAAAACTAACCTCAGTCTTTTAAATCAGAATTTTCAGTCCAGTTTTTTCCCGTCTTTTAAACCCGGAGCCTTTGCCCCCTCCCCTTTTTGATGAAACAGTGGATCGAAAGTCTAAATTTTTTCACAGATTTTCCTGTACAAATTTTAATTTCTGCAAACCCGGGATATTTTGTATTTTAAAACTTATAAAAAAAAAAATTTTAAAAGAGCATGTCAAGAATAACACATGGTCGGCCATAACGCGTTACAAAAAATTAGGCCCCCGAAGGGGGTTTTAATTCGCTGCTGCGAAAGACCCAACCTTTGAGAGTTTGACATCCTCCGCTAGGCGGGGATCCAGCAAACCCTTTGGGGTGTATTTTACGGGCTTTTCGAGTGGTATTGATATTTTCCTGTTTCAAATCGGGTTCTGATTGCTGGACACTTCCAGGGCTACGGAAAGGGGTGGGTTCTACTAGGACGTGTTCTAAAATTTAAAAAAGTGATCCTTTAAATTGAAAAAAAAACTTATCAAAAATTAATAAAATTGACCCTTTAATTAATAAATTAATTAATTATTTCTAAAATTTAAAGAATATGTCGTTGTTTTCTTTATTGTTTTTCCCCTGGTAGTCATAAAACCTGTTTGGCGGTTGTTTTCAATTTTAAATTTGGGGGTAAACCCCGCTTTTCTCAATGCCGTCCCCCAACTCAGGGCCTTTTTTTTTTCCCGGGGGCCCCGAGTCGAAAAGAAGTTTCCCCTTTTGGGGGGGTCCCCCAACTCCCTATACCGGCCCGGGTTTTAAAAAAAATCGGGTTTTTTTGTTTGGAATCTAAAAGTTCCGGGGGGGGGGCGACCCCTGTGTGACGATTGTGGAACTACTTCAATAAAAATACGTCAAATTTTTTATATAGTTAACAGTCCCTGACGACAAATGGCGGAAAAGTCCAAAAAAATTAAAAACGATCGAATTTTGGGGGAATTTTTGGGGTAAAGCAAAATATTTTTATTGAAAGAGGATATTTCGGGTGGAGTAGAAACCCAAGCTTAGGGCCTAGGGCCCACAATATGTATTGTTCAAAGGGTTTCGATTTTAATGCCAAAGGGGGTACTTACGTCTGAAAACTGTATTTTTAGCCCTTTGGGCCCAGGGTACACTTTCTCCCTTAGGCTTGAACTCAAAATTTTTTCGCACGAAAAAGGCAGTGACGCCTGCGAAAACTTTAAAATACAAAATAAACAAAAGTTTAAAACGTTTTAAAAAGACTAGGGCCCAGGGCTTAATTTATTGAAAAAAAATTGAAGTTTTGACGTTTTGTCTGTTATTTGTTGATATCAGCGTCCCTGCAAAATCGATAAACTACTGACCGTTTTTGCGTGGGGAGTGCTTTTATTAGTTTCAAAATTTGAGCCGCCCTCAGCGCGCAAGCGTTAGATTCCCCTTTTTACTTGGGAGTAAAGGGGGCCCCCAAAAGGGGGGAAATTCTTTATCGACTCTGCTGGTACCGACCAAAACAACAACCATGCCTCTTTCTTTTGGGAAATCCCGTCTGTCATTGACGCAAAGTTTTTGTGCTTTTAAATTTTTATCGGTCTCAGACTGGTCCCTGGTTTGCCTTTTCTGAACGCAACATGTCCCGGTAGGGGGTAGGTATACGTTCCAAAAGAAGCTAAAACCAGAGAGTAGCCATACTTGCTTCCAGCCGCAAGGTTTTTTCCAAAACATTTTTTTTTTGTTTCGTCAACTCCGTAAGTAAACAAAAAAATTTCCCCTGGCAACAGACGTCAAAAAGTTGTATCCCGTCGCCGTCTACATTTTTTTTTATGTCTTTTCCCAAAACACAGGCCGTTCACCCTACGGTAATTGACATGCAAAATTTTAAAAAAAAATCATAGCCCCATATAAAAAAAAAATTGCTTAAGAAAACATTTTAAAAAAAAGGAAGAAAGAAAAAGAGAAAAACACTAATGTTTGTTTAAACCTTTTCGGGTTCTGTTTTTTTTAATCAATTATTTAGAAGGCGGTGAACTGTTAAAGCACATTTAAACAATTTTATTGCCTACTCATTTATGATGACGATAAATGAGTGGGCAATAAAATTTATTTAAAAAAAATCCGTGAATTTTTTTTTCCATTTTATTTTTTATTTTATTATTTTTTTTTTCGAATTTTTCATGGTGGTGAAGTAAAGTTTACAAAACGTCCTTGTCGGATCCAGTCCGATAGAGGGGAACTTTTTTGTGTAAATGGGAGATTACATCAGTCAGGGAAGGTGACAGAGATGCATGTAACGGGCGCCCTACGCAACATGAGCTTACGAACAACAACACACTCGTGTTGAGAGCAATTAAAATAAATGTTTTTGTTCGAATCACTTATATTCCTCACGTAGCGAGTAACAGGGAAGACATTCTCTGGAGATCACTTGTCTTCCAAGGTCACAACACATCGCTACTTACTGGTCTGTCGCTCACTCACTCACTTGTTCCGGGAAAGTGTACTGATGATGCCACCTTAGTTAGTTGGTCCTTTGCAACCAGTTCTTACAACTAAGTTGGATAGACGATAAGTAAATAAATGCACACATTTAGCCATTAGAGCTCAATGGTCCCAGCCTAGTCCCAGTCCCAGTCCCAGTCCCAGTCCCAGTCCCAGTCCCAGTCCAGTCCAGTCCCAGTCCCAGTCCCAGTCCCAGTCCCAGTCCCAGTCCCAGTCCCAGTCCCAGTCCCAGTCCAGTCCCAGTCCCAGCCCCAGCCCCAGCTTGGACAACATAATTGATTGTACGCGCGAACAGGCAACGAACCTTCTTGTAGGGCTAAGCTCACCCGGCGCAGACAGAAAAGCGACCAACGCACGAAGAAGTAATTAATGTCCGTGTTCTTCTTCGTCGAAAAGACGACCACCAATATTGAAACCACGCAAAATTACAGTTTTTAATAATTTATCTCAAGAACGGTGCAAAATGTCTGAAAACTGATCGCTGACAGCTCTGTGGTTTTGTTAGAACAATATAATGCGAGCAACAACGTTTAAATAAAATAATCGTTGTGCTTTGTATTTCAAATAATATGCATTTAATTAACTAGGCCGCTTCGCGAACGCTTTTTCCAGTCGCGTTGATGGATGAGCTTTTTATAGAATTTTTCTGTCTAATGATTACGTTTTTATGTGGAATCTCCTTACTTTTTCTATAGTTACTTGATATTACATGTTCATTATACACCTGTAAAAGTCTAATATTAAAACCTTTATTTCTATGAATTTTGGCCAACTTTTCAACTTTTTCTTTCAAGAGACACTACATCACCATAATCTTTATGTCAATGTAAAATATGAACGTTGTAGCCCCACCCGTTTGGTCAAAATCGGCCCAAATATCACGAAAAATATCGTATTAAAAACCGGAGAAAAAATCGTCAAAGTACGATTTCTATAAGAAATATTTTTTTCAAATGTCTCTTTAATCATAACATATACGATTTCAGTGATTTTAAACGTTCCCATAAAGTTTCATCAATATCGGAGTAACCGTTTGCCAAATATCACGAAAATATCGCACTAAAAATTGAAAAAAATCATAAAAGTACGATATTTATGAGAAATATTTCTTCGATTGTACCCAAAAACAATACAGCTCTAAGTTCAGAGATTTCGAAGGTCCCCTCCAATTTTCATCAAGATCGCATGTGCCTTTTGCCCGGTAGAGAGCGAACAAACAGACATAACTAGGAAAACGCTTAAGTCCCGCCGCGTTGTTGGATGAGCGTAATTGGTGCATTCAGCCGCCATGTGTTACGCGGATTTTCTGTTGTTCTGTGAAAAATTCATTACTTAGTCGAAGATTTTTTAAATTAAATTAAATTAAATAAAAAAATTTACTTAATTTTTTTAATTAAACTAAATTAAATAAAAAATAACTTAATTTTTTAATTAATCGTAATTTTTAAAAAAAAAAAAAATCGTAAAATTTCAATTTTCATAAAAAATAATTATTCGATTGCGCTCAAATTTCACTCGAATATATTAATTCATAAAATTAAGGTTCTGTAAAAAAATCATTACAATAGGATAAAGCATGTAGGTGTTATAAGTCAAAGAATTGTTTTAAAAAAGAAAAAACCCGTAAAATTACGATTTTCATGAGAAATAATTTTTCGATTATGCTCAAATTTCACACAAATATCTTAATTCATAAAATTAAGGTTCTGTGAAAAAATAATTACAATCGGATAAAGCATGTAGGTGTTATAAGCCGAAGAAATTTTTTAAAAATCGAAAAAAATCGTAAAATTGCGTTTTTTATTAGAAAAAATTTCCCGATTGTGCTCAAGAACGTGGCAGTTCTAAGTTCAGAGATTTTGAAGGCCTCCATAAAATTTCATCGCAATCCGAGTATCGGTTTAGCCGGAATCGTGTTAACAAACACACAAAAATACAGAAAAAAAAAAAACATTCCGGATTTTTTTCTCCAGTGTAGTGAAATGGAATCTTCGCTTCGCTCGCTACGCTCGCTACGCTCATCCAAAAACTAACAAAAACAAAACACCCGAGCTATTTTTCTTGGGGTAACGTAAGTAAAAAACAAACAAAAAAACACAAAGTCAAATTGAAGTCTTCGCTTCGCTCATCCAATTAAATATCAAATAAAAACTTAATTAACTTCACATTACAATATTGTTTTGAGCAGGACATAGTCCTTACAAAACCACATAGATGTCTGCAAACAGTTTTGCGATATTTTGTAGCGTTCTCGAGATATCAGTCAAAAATTGTAAATTTTGCGAGGTTTTAATACTGGTGGTAGTGTTCGGACGTTACACTGGGAAGTGAAAAGAAAAAGTGAAAGAGAAAAAGTAACTTTTTGGAAGTAGAGTTAGCACATGTAGCTTATGGGACTTATCACTACTCGAACCAAGTCAGACTAGTTCGGAAAGTTTTTACTTTTTACTTTTCGACTTCCAAGTGTAACAGCAACGGGAAAAGTCCCGTTTAAGCTTCATGTTAACTCTATTTCTAAATAGCTACGTTTTCTCTCCACTTTTTCTTTTCACTTCCCAGTGTAACGTCCACTTAAGTAGCTTTGCTCTACCTTTTGAGTTGGGAGGGGGGTCATTTTACGGGTTAAAAACATGTCCAAACTTGGTTTTCCACCCATTTTATTAAAATGTGCGAAGAGAGTAATTGTATTGAACATTTAAATAGAAGTTAGTGAGTCACACATTCGAATAATATCATCCGTGTAACGCAAGATATTATAACACTTGAACCCGAAGGCCGGTTCTGTGGTTGTGTAACCATGGACTGCGGTCAGCTCAAGAAGCCGAGCTGTGCTTATACTTTCTACACCTGGGTTTACCTATACTTGAGCAACACTCAATACAATAGATTCAGAAAACATCTTCACAGCCTCGAGAATAATAATATTCAACTACAGCAGAAGTAACAATTATCTTTATAAGTCATGTTAGCCACTTAATAACTTTATCTAGGGCGACGGTCGTCGCCCGGCAGACAAGCGATGCGATGCTTAGGCGACACCGAACTCCGGCCCTATATACACCTACAAGAGTTGGGGGGTTTTCAGCTATCTGCACACGCCGCCCCGAAAGAGTTACAATCTTGAAACTCGGTATATGACCTGGTATGTGGTCCATGACTTACCAAAAAAAAAATCAACCCGATCCGACAACTCGTTCTGTGTTAAAAAAGGCTCTCAACATCGTCAAATTCCTTAAGGCTGGCTGGTGGCTGGTGGCTGGTGTCTGGTGGCTGGTGGTTGGGTGGGTGGGTGGGTGGGTGGCAGTTCTCCGCGGAGAGTTCTTTAGCCTACAGAGAAAACGGTAAATCTTAGAACTATGAAACTTGGACCACACTTAGGTGTATTTCAGACGCAGTGCCTTTTGCTTTCAAAACCAAAATCGGGTAACAGGGACCGGAGAAAATCAAAATTTGGATGATAATCAAAACGCGTAATTACCAAGGCATGGTAATTTGTACAAACTTGAAATTTAACATGCTATTAACCATTATAAATATCTTGCGTCCAAAACACAAGGGGCTAAATTTGGGATGACCATGGGCCCAAAAATGACAAAAAAAACATATCTGAACTTTAAGAAATGAATCATTCAAAGAAAACGCTACAACTGAGATGTTTCAAACGTGGAATACATTTTGATATCTCTCATTCTTTATCACTTTTGAATATGGAAAGCAAAATTGGTTAACGGGTACCGGAAAAAACCAAAATTATCAAAGTAGGTAATTCCGTACTCTTATGAATAATACGCTATACCGAGAAAACGGTTCATCTTAGAACTTTGAAACTTGGGCCACACTCAGATGTACCTCATATAACAAAAACCGGGCAATTGGGACCGGGGAAAATCAAAATCAAAATCAAAATCAAAATCAAAACGCGTAATTACTCAGGCGTAGTAATTTGTACAAGCTTGAAATTAAACATGCTCTTAACCATTATAAATATAAAATGCTTATGCTAGTGCGTTGGTCTTGTTGTTAGCGTATCTGCTTCCAATGCAGAAGGGCCAGGGTTCGATTCCCGCTAAAGTCAGAAGTTTTTTAACTTCTGATTGGGACTTAAGTCTATCAGTTCTTGTCTTAGGAGTTTGTAAACGGTGACTTTGGAGCCGTCCTAGCAAAATCAAAACGCGTAATTACTCAGGCGTAGTAATTTGTATACAAGCTTGAAATTAGACACGCTCTTAACCATTATAAATATCTAGTGCTTATGCTAGTGCGTTGGTCTTGTTGTTAGCGTATCTGCTTCCAATGCAGAAGGGCCAGGGTTCGATTCCCGCTAAAGCAGAAGTTTTTTAACTTCTGATTTGGACTTAAGTCTATCAGTTCTTGTCTTAGGAGTTTGTAAACGGTGACTTTGGAGCCGTCCTCGCAAAATTAAAGCGCGTAATTTCTCGACGTAGTAATTTGTACAAGCTTGAAATTAAACATGCTCTTAACCATTATAAATATCTAGTGCTTATGCTAGTGCGTTGGTCTTGTTGTTAGCGTATCTGCTTCCAATGCAGAAGGGCCAGGGTTCGATTCCCGCTCAAGCCAGAAGTTTTTTAACTTCTGATTTGGACTGAAGTCTATCAGTTCTTGTCTTAGGAGTTTGTAAACGGTGACTTTGGAGCCGTCCTAGCAACGAAGCACATAATAAATTTCAGAGTTGTTCTGAATCGGCCTTGTTGATTCTGGCGTTGATCGCGCGGTGTTCGCACTGTCCATACCACAGATTGATATATTTCCTATTAAAAATATCGATCTTTGTTGGTTATCGCTCACTCGGTCGATTGCGTCGGGGCCTGCAGGTTGGCTTGGTCGCTTTGATTTAAAGTCCCCCACTGAAAATCAGTTATATAACTGAGTGGGTAGACTCTAAATAAAAATTTATTTATTTATTTATTTATTTATTTATTTATTTATTTAAGGGGTATCTTTGGGGGGACCGTGGGCCCAAAAATGTAAAAAAACAACTTTGAACTTAACAAATTTAATCATTCACACCTTGATAGCAAACGAACAACAAAAAGATGTAATATCCAACCAAATACAAAAATTTGTAAAAAAAAAACGGCAGCCAAGCTCTCCTTCAAAAGTATTCGGCTGTGAATGCTGTGAGATATAAAAGTTGAGCCAAGCTTTTTATTCTTTCTCCCTAGTTTCGCTTTGAAAATAAGTAAGATCATTTCGCCTGTTGACGAGCGCCAAGCAACGA
This sequence comes from Sweltsa coloradensis, assembly GCA_024449915.1. Classification (NCBI taxonomy): domain Eukaryota; kingdom Metazoa; phylum Arthropoda; class Insecta; order Plecoptera; family Chloroperlidae; genus Sweltsa; species Sweltsa coloradensis. Next base: position 119,748 of record JAMZAV010001609.1, on the reverse strand, counting down.
TTTTTGTGGTAAAAAAGTAAACTTTTTAAACTCGAAATCATAAAAAAAATTGCCTTTGGCCATTGAATTTGGTTCATGGCCAAGAATTTTTTTTATGATTTCGAGTTTAAAAATTTTACTTTTTTACCACAAAAATCGTTGGCTTGGCGCTCGTCAACAGGCGAAATGATCTTACTTATTTTCAAAGCGAAACTAGGGAGAAAGAATAAAAAGCTTGGCTCAACTTTTATATCTCACAGCATTCACAGCCGAATACTTTTGAAGGAGAGCTTGGCTGCCGTTTTTTTTTACAAATTTTTGTATTTGGTTGGATATTTCTTACATACATGCAAACAACTGAGATTCTTCTTCAAAACTATTCTTTGGTTTAGACGGAGTAAGTGTAATAATATTTTATCTAACTAAATAAACTTTTTTGTGGTCCACAGCGGCCACTTAGCATTGCTGTTTAAAGGTTATTAGACGAGTGAGCGCAGCGAACTTAGTCTACAACGCAAGTCAAAGAGGCCTTCGTCGTGATTAATTTGTCTGTTAAATGTTTGTAAAATGTATTTTTGTTTGTCCGGTCCCATACGGCCGAATGGCCAAATAATTTGAGCTAAAATTTAAACAGACATCCGTGACCAGGTAAATGAGAACTGTTAAGAAAATGAGCAAAATTTGTTGCGATTTAAACCTACAAGAAATTCAAAAATAAAAATACTTAAAATGTGTAGGTTTTATTTTAACGACAATCGTGCACGCTAAAGGTACCCCCTAATTCCGCTCGGAGATTGAGTAAACCTTGCAATCATTACACGTATTTCGTACTGGCTATGTTTTCCACAGTATTGTCACAGATGATTGACTACACTGCGTTATATGTTTTATATTTAAATATATATATATATATAACCACAGTGATCACTATATTCTCTAAGCAACTACTTCTCGCCTTTACCTACGCTTGTGCATTCTCCCTAGTGACCATGAGCTCGACACCCACTGAACTAAAATAAACCATGCGTTAGGTTAAACCTTTAAAGGGCAGTAGGATAATAATTTCCCACCACTTTTCAAAATCAACTCAATTAAATCTGCCAGTTTTTCATAGTTTTAATCCGGGTAAAAAGCTGCTTTGTTCTGTTCTGAATTGATAGAATTTTTCCATATTAAATTCTAATGATAAGAAGGATTTTTGGAATGGTTCAAAAATCCAATTGTGTATAAAAACACACAAAAACACAAATTTCCGGGATGTCCCGGATATTTTGTTTGCCTGTAATATATTCAATTTGAAAATGTAGAAAAAATGGGAAAAAAATAAAAATTGCAAAAAATCTAATTTTTGAAAATAAAATCAAAAGTTTTTTTTTAAAACTTTGATGTCTATTCGGAATCCAAAATCAGCATTTTATTCCTAAAAGATCAAGGAAAAAAATCTAAAAAAATTGTAAAAATTCTTTTAAAAAATCACGATTTTCAAATTGTGAAGAAAGGAAGCAAAATATTGTGCCCTTTTCTTTTGTCCTATAAAGGGTTAAGACTGTTCAGAAAAATTTCAAAACAGATTTCCGCAAGAGTTATGAGGAGGAGAAGAGAGGCAGGATGCTATAGTCAAGGCGAGCCGCATTGTATAACTAGCCTGATAACTATTAGCTCATGTAGTGAAAACATCATTGGTAATAGTGTAGAGCATCGTATTGCACGCACGCAAGCTAAACTGTTGCTAGCATCACTCTCATCTATTTGTATCTACTTCATTGGATGAGCGAAACGAAGACTTCAATTTCGCTGACCCCCAAAAAATTAGGTCGGGTGTTTTTTTGTTTTTTGTTTTGTCTGATTGTTCGCTCTCTACCGGGCAAACGGCATATGCGATCTTGATGAAAAACGAAGGGGACCCACAAAATCTCTGAACTTAGACCTGCCATGTTTTTGGGTACAATCGAAGAAATATGTCTCATGAATAGCGTACTTTTTACGATTTTTTTCGATTTTTAGTGCGTAATTTTCGTGACACACGGGGCTACAACGTTCATATTTTACATGGACATTAAGGTAATGGTGATGCATTGCCTTGTGAAAGAAAAAATTTAAGAAGTTAGCCAGAATCCATAGAAATAAAGGTTTTAATATAATTTATTTGTGGTATAATAATTAACAAGTAACTATAGAAACTTGACAACAATCACCTACAATGCGTACAAAAAGCAAGTCTCCGGGCCTCCAGATATGTTACATTCTTATTACCATAGCCATTAGTACTACTTTATAAAAATTATCCTTATTTAACAAAAATGATTTTGCAATGGAACTTGAAGAAGTAAAGAGATCCCACGCATACTAAAATCTTAAAAAGCTCATTCATCAACGCGACTAAAAAAAAAGTTCGCGAAGCGGCCTACTTACATAAATAAAATGAAACAAATTCGTTTTTAAGGTAAAAGTCACAGAACTGGTTTTTATTGGGGGACATTACATTCAAAGCCGGCCAGACCAACCCTGTAGTCCCTGACACCATCAACGAGCGAACAATGACCAGCTAGAGACCGACAATACAATAGTTACAGGCTAAATATTAGTACCTACCAACAAATTTGTTTAATGATTTATTAATGACAAATCAAACCAATACTAAATTTATGTTTATTACTTTTTTATGTTTAATAAAATACGTTGTAACAGCGAAATGTCTAATGATTTGTCATGAAGTATTCATTGTGTAGGTCTACAACTCTTGTATTATTTTGTTGTTCTCCTTGGCTAATCAGATTAAACAATGAGTGATTTATTAACCAGGTAGATACGTACGCTCTCTCTGTCCTAGTGCGTATAAAGTATCTGAATGGGCGAGCTCTGTGGCCATGTCCGCCCGAACCACAAACCCACGACTATCATTCAACTTCGAGGCTAGCCCAGTGAATACATTAACTATACGCCCCGTGAATACATTAACTATACGCCCCGTGAATACATTAACTATACGCCCCGTGAATACATTAACTATACGCCCCGTGAATACATTAACTATACGCCCCGTGAATACATTAACTATACGCCCCGTGAATACATTAACTATACGCCCAGTGAATACATTAACTATACGCCCAGTGAATACATTAACTATACGCCCCGTGAATACATTAACTATGTCTTTCAATTGTTTAACTTATGGTTCAGTATTTGGAGTTATGAGTCGTTTGATTATTATAGATTTGTTAGTCAACAAAGAAATTAGTTATTTTTTTAAATCTTGATGTAGGTATCTTCTAGTATGATGATGGTTTCTGTTGTTAAACATCTCATATGAATGCTCAGAAGCTATTTGAGATAATGATGGACGATTACAAAATAAACATGCCTTTAAGCGGGATTCGAACCCACGTCCTCTTACGCTGCGGATGTACCACCGCGGACGCGTCTCTAGTTATACTACATCTATTATAATAATCGGGTTAAGCCCACTTAGTGATGGGCGAGGGGCCACAATTATGTTGCGAGATTTAGGACACTGAAAATAAAACGAACAATCATGAACGTTTTATTAATTGTCATCGAAACCACGTTAAAATCTAAAAAAATACCACCATTTGCAATGTTAAAAATTATATTTGTTTTGAACTTTGCGCCCCAGACCCTTGATCGTACGAGGGGACACTTTTCCCGAAGCATCATTGATAATCCCCCCCCCCCCCCCCCCCCCCCCCCCCTAGAATGCAAAGACTGAGCGCAATAAAAACAACTATTTTTTAAATTTTAAACAAAATAAACAATATGTGTTTTTAATAGAAATTATACATAAGTCTAATTGCTATATAAAACGTAATAAACAAATTTAGAAGATGATAACCATTAAAATGTAAGTCAAAATAGTTTGATAATTAATTAAAATTACCTATAAAATTAAATAATGAAGTTGTAGTGTAAAACAATTTCATGTATACATGGAGACTGTTAACCCACTTTAAATCACAAAATATTAAATAGATAAGAAAAAATAACCTTTGACATAATAAATGTTAGGCCCTATGGAATATAAATTTATAAACAAAAAAACTTGAATATTTTAAGATGCAATTTGACAGACGAAAACCTTGGGAGATATTGCAGTTAGATGATGGTGAAACTTCCACTAAACTTTCGGTTTCTTGTTGGTCCAGCCAGACAAGATGTATTGTGATCTCATCGCATTAACATAAGAAAACAATTATCTGGCTGATTGACCAGACAGTTGTTCTTGATAGCTTACTAGTGTGTTCAGTCCAGGCACCTTGGGCCGTCAAGAGTGATGACCTTGGGTTTAGTGGATACCTGGCTAGAACACACACCTGCAAACCACTTAGAGCAATCTGAATTCCTTGTATTATAAACAAGCACTATCATTACCAGTTTACAATGACAAACTGTAAACAGTATAAAAAAAATATATAATAAAACAATAAATGCAGCAAAAGCTTTAGAAAATAGCAATCAGATAAAAAAACACTATAAAAGAAGAAGGAAAAAAAATAGCAAAATAGTAAACAAGCACACGAACAAATCTAAAAGAAGATTAAAGCACAATATATGCATTAAAATCAATAATAAAAAAATCCAATCAAACACATATATAGCGGACTATCCAATAAAGAATGTATTAAACAATACTAAACATTAGTCTTCAGGAAACGGCTTTTTCTTTAAAAAACCTGGAAACAATGGAAATTTACATTTCTAAGTCAATGTGTATTGTATATCCTACGGAAAACTGATTCTTTTATTACAGCTGTAAAGTCATAACAATGTCCTTAGGCTTGGAGCAGTGTTTTGCTTCAAACACGTACTGTTTAAAATACCAACAGTACAAGATTGTGATACGCATCTCAGATCATTGTTTTCGTATTATGGAAATCAATCCATAATTTTTTTTTTTAATCTCAGCGGGGTATCGAATCCTGGTCTCCCGATTGCCGGTCGAGTGCTTTACCCCTAAGCTACCGGGACGGTTTACTTCATAACATCTGGATTGTTGGTGCATTGTAGATCTGAATAGATTGGAACAGTACTGCAACGATTCTGCTGCCTTTGAACTGACCATCTAAACACGATTTATAATGCAATTACCTAACGCAGGTATGAGCGAGGGTTTATTTATATCTTAAAATCCACATGATTGTTATAAAGTTATCTAATATGGGGCGTCATCTGAGCTAGCGTGGAACATCTCCTCGATAACCTGGGTTCCTGATCCCTGCAAAGTGTTTGTTGTGAGCGCCTGGACCATAGATATATAACCCCTATAGTAGGCTAGATTAGCAGTCGGTGGTCCACTTCCGTGACAATTAGAAGCCATCTTGAAATTCCAGTTTACGTGTTAATCAAATGGGAGTGATTTGTAGCACAAATAGTTCTCAAGATTGCCACCAGGTTGACAGGTAAGCATACTAGCCTTTAACACCAAATGATTACAAAATTCCCTTATGCAATAACTTCGTATTGTTTCTGTTTGTTCAATACCATGCTGCAAAAGCTAAAACCATATCAAACAATCCAGTAAAATACTTCATTGCATTAAAAAAGCATTAATTAAAACGCCAAATCGCCATCTTGAAATGGGCCGATTGACTCTTCAATTTGCTACGCTCGCGCCTATGCGGAGGTATAGGAGACTGCTAATCTATCTATGGCCTGGACTGTCACATACACATTATCATAAGACACGAGCGTCATTTACATACACTGGACGGAAGTGACTCTTGTGGTCATGGGAATCCATTCACAGCACTACTTCACTCAAACCTGCAATGTCATTCATTATACTGCGCTGTGTGTATTGAACAGTGCGATTGATTCGTCAATATTTTTTTTAAACATAATTTTCATAGAATTATTGTGGGAAATTTGCGACTTGGAATAAATTCTTTGATTTGTTTAACAACCATAAGAAAAAAACTTGCTGTAACAAAATTTAAATATATTTTATCTTTTTATTTTACATAATTTTACATAATTTTGTCTATAACCAAAACGAAAATAGAAGCAATACAAATGAGCGAGACAGATTAAGTAATATGTTTTTTGTTGTTTTGAAGAGTAGGGTTTAAAAAATTGTTCAAATGAAAATATTACCTATGTTGGAATGCATGTTTTCAAGATGTTAAACTAGTGATGGATGACATCAACAAACTGTATTATATATTTTTTTTCTTCTAGAACCAACACTTTGAAGTCTGATTATAATAATAATTTAAAGCTTTCGGGGCCCAAATATATTAAAAAGAGGTGTGAAACGTGTCTTTTTCCGGGTCGATCCCGAACGATAGAGGCAACGGACGAGTCATCGATCAGTCGTCCTGAAGATGTCCTGATCAGTTTAAATGTGAAAATATCAAAATTATTAACAATGAAAATTAATTAGAGATATTCTTGAAAGAAAATAGAAGAACAATTTATATGAAAGAAGAGACTAATGGAAATAAGCTAGTGAGTAAATAACGTTAATATCCTAAAGCATGAGTCATCACAGATTTGAATTTAAAAATATTTTGAGAGAAGAGATCAATGTCTGTTCCTTCAAGAGGTTTTAACATATTAAATGAATGCTGCAATCTGTTGATGCATGAATTTTTATGAAGGTCAAGATGACTTAGGGCTGGTTGAAAAGTTTTGTGAAGGCGTGTATGTTTGGGAGGTATATGAAAATTTAATTTGCCAAGAATTGAACTAGTGTTTGTTAAATTATTTACAATTTTGTAAAGGTAAACCATGTCAGAATAGTTCCTTCGGTTTTCTTATGTCATGAGGCTAGCATCTTTACAAAGTTGTGCATAATCTACTCTCTGATACTAAATGTTACTTTTTATACATTGATGTTTTATGAAACACTGTTGGACCCTTTCTACATTATGAATTTTGGTGATTTGATATGGGTTCCAAATAAGGCTAGCATAATCTAAATGAGGCCTAACAAGACAGAGGTACAACTTTCGCATGGTGATTTTGGAGAATTCTTTACAGCAGTTTCGTGAAACCAAGCAATCTAAACGATTTTGGTATAATGTTAGAAAAGTGATTCTGGAATAAAAGATTATGATATATGATGACACTTAAATCCTTGAATTTCGTGACTCTTTCCAAAATCTGATCATTGAGAGTGTAGATATGAAATTTAACATGTTTCGTTTTTGTAGTAAACGTAATGACTGCACATTTTGAAACATATAGATTAAGCTTCCATGTTCTGCACCATTATGCAAGCGCGTCCAGATCTGAATGCAGGCAGGCACGGTCAGCATCTCTTCGTATTGGACGATATATCTTAAGATCATCAGCAAACATTAAACAGCTCGATGACTTAAACAAGACGGTATGTCATTCACAAACAGGGTAAAGAGTAGCGGACCCAAAATTGAACCTTGTGGCACTCCAGATGTTACACTTTCAGAAGATGATCTTGTTGTGTCAATGACAACTGACTTAGTTCGTCCAGTTAGGTAGCTTTCAATTAATTGATGAATTTTACCGGTAATTCCATGGAATTTTAATTTATATAGGAGAAGATCGTGATCAACACTGTCAAAAGCTTTACTGAGGTCCGTGTAAACAGCATCAACTTGAGTTTAAGGACGTTGCAATATCGTGGGTGAATTCAGTAAGACTAAGAAGCTTCGGAAACGCTTTTTTTAGTCGCGTTGATGGATGAGCTTTTTTTAAAAGTTTTTAGTTTGCGTGGGATATCTTTACTTTTGCAAGAACTTTGTTTTGCTGACTACGCATTGTAAATGATTGTTGTCAATTGTCTATTGTTACTTGTCAATTGTCATTATTTACCGTAAAAAACTTATATTTAAAGCTTTATTTCTATGGATTCTGGGTAACTTTTTCATTTTTTTCTTTCCAAAGATACTACATTACCATAACCTTAATGTTCATGTAAAATTGAACGTTCTAGCCCCACCCGTTTGGTCAGAATCGGCCCAAATGGCACCAAAATATCGCACAAAAAAAACAAAGAACTTATATTATAAGCTTTATTTCTATGGATTCTGGCTAACTTTTTCAACTTTTTCTTTCAAGTACATCACAATAACCTTAATGTCCATGTATAATTGGATGAGCGAAGCGAAGACTTCAATTTTACCGACCCTTCAAAAAATTTAGCTCGGGTGTTTTCTTTTGTTTTTTTTTCTGTCTGTTTGTTCGCTCTATACCGGGCAAACGGCTTATCCGATCTTGATGAAAATTGTAGGGGACCTTCGAAATCACTTGACTTAGACTTGCTACGTTTTTGGGTACAATCAAATAAATATTTCTCATGAATATCGTACTTTTACGATTTTTTTTTTATTTTTAGTGCGATATTTTCGTGACATTTGGGCCGATTCTGACAAAACGGGTGGGGCTACAACGTTAATATATTTCGCAAGGACATTAAGGTAATGGTGATGTATTGCTTTCTGAAAGAGAAAATTGAAAAAGTTAGCCAGAATCTTTTAAAATAATGCTCTTAATACAAGTTTTTTTATTTTTTGTGCGATATTTTCGTGCCATTTGGGCCAATTCTGACCAAACTGGTGGGGCTACAACGTTCATATTATACATGGACATTAAGGTTTTGGTGATGTTGTACCTTTTGAAAGAGAAAATTGAAAAAGTTAGCCAGAATCCATAGAAATAAAGCATTTATTATAAGTTTTTTACGGTAAATAATACCAATTGACAGGTAACAATAGAAACTTGACAACAATTACCTACAATGTGTAGGCAGCAAAACAAAGCACTTGCAAAAGTAAAAATATCCCACGCAAACTAAAAACTTTAAAAAGCTCATCCATCAACGCGGCGGGAATTTAGCGTTTTCCTAGTATAAACGTTGTAGCCCCACCCGTTTGGTCAGAATTGGCCCAAATGGCACGAAAATATCGCACTCAAAATCGAAAAAAATCGTAAAATTACGATATTCATGAGAAATATTTCTTCGATTGTACCCAAAAACAATACAGCTCCAAGTTCAGAGATTTCGAAGGTCCCCTCCAATTTTCATCAAGATCGGACATGCCGTTTGCCCGGGAGAGAGCGAACAAACAGACAAAAATACAAACAAACAAAAAAAAAAACCCGAGCTAAATTTTTTAGGGGATCAGTGCAATTCAAGTCTTCGTTTCGCTCATCCAATTAGTAACAGTTGATTTTCTTTTCACAAATCCATGCTGACTTTTGGTGATATGTAGTCTGCCACGTGATTATTTAATCTTTTAGAAATGAGACCTTCAAAAACTTTTGAAAATATGGCTAATAACGAAATAGGCCGATAAGTAACTGAGTTTTTTCTTCCTTTCTTTAAAACGGGTGTAACGTTAGCATGTTTCCATCGTGAGGGAAACGTTCCTTTATTTAAAGCACAGTTAAATATTTTTGAAAGTGGAATAAATAATGCATTTCTACAGTGTTTGAGCACATTTACCGGTATTTGGTCTGGCCCAGTTGCCATTAACAAGTTTGCCAAGGCTATCTTCCACTTCTTCACAAGAAACATTGAAACTGGACAGTTCACTATCAATCTGGTCAAAGAGATTAGGTAGAACCATATTTCTTTGTGATTTCGGAGTGAAAGTTGTTTTAAAGAACTCCGCAAAAAGCTGGCAACACGATTCTACACTTTTCGCAGTTGTACCATTATTATTTCACTTCAGTAGGTATCCTCCTTGATCTAGTTTCCTCTTGACAAAGCTCCATACCAATTTGGGGTTTTCTGGAATTTTGGCTTCATTGTTGTGAAGGTATTGACGATATTTCATGTTTTTTAGTTGTTTGAAGTTAGTTCTTTGATTTTGATGATCAACCTTATGACAATCCAAACCGGTTCTTTTGAGCTCTGTTCTTACGTTTTAATGCCGCAAGAACATGTTTATCATACCAAACTGGATATTTATTGTTGTTGGCTTTAATCACTGGCACTGTTTTAGATATTGTTGCGTTTAAAAGATTATAGAATGAGTCACACTTGTCGTTCACATCAGTCAATAGATCCATTCTATCCCAGTCACACTCATTTAGATTATCACGAAGTTTATGTAAGTCAGCCTTCCTCCAGTTATTATATGTCTCACGTCCTGATGGTTTGTCGTTCAACTTCATATGTGGAAGCGAAGATTTCAATTTCACTGACCCCCAAAAAATTTAGCTCGTTTTTTTTCTTTTTTCTTTTTTTCTGTTTGTTCGCTCTCTACGGGGAAAACGGCATGTGCGATCTTGATGAAAACTGGAGGGACCTTCAAAATGTCTGAACTTAGACCTGTCACGTTTTTGGGTACAATCGAAGAAATATTTCTCATAAATATCGTACTTTTACGGTTTTTTTCGATTTTTAGTGCGATATTTTCGTGACATTTGGGCCGATTCTGACCAAACGGGAGGGGCTACAACGTTAATATTTCACATGGACATTACGTTATGGTGATGTAGTACCTTTTGAAAGAAAAAGTTGAAGAAGCTATAGCCAGAATCTATAGAAATGATAGTTTTAATATAAGTTTTTTGAGGAATTAACAAATAACAATAGAAACTTGGCAACAATCACCTACAATGCGTTCAAAAAGAACTTCAAAAGTAAAGACGTCCCAAGCAAACTAAAAACTTATTAAAAAAGCTCATCCATCAACGCAACTTAAAAAAGCGTTCGCGAAGCGGCCTAGTTTAAAAACATATCTAAAACCAGGTATAGCACACTCCTCAAAATATTAAATCTATATTATACAATGGGTTCCTGAAAATGTCTTCAAGGTTTTGTTGGTGGAATAATTAACATAGATTATACATTAACAAGCACCTGCTTATCGTATATCATTGTAAGTTAGGAGGCTTGTCCTACGACATAGGAACTATGTTAGGTGTGGGGAATCTACGATTAAGCCAGTTTGTGCAAGAATATGTTGATAGCGACGGGTATATGGTCGGGAATTTTGGTGTGGGGGGGAGGGGGGGTGAGAGGTTACTATTGATGTCACTGTTGCAAATAATTTTCGCGATGCAGAGGCCCAAAGTAAGAAGAATACATTTACGTAAATTAAAAAAATATATAACAAATAAAAATCGTATTTCGAGTCTAGCTTACTCATCCACGCATTTGATTTTCAGTGATTTTCAGTTCATGTAATTTAATAAGCGTACCAAGCCAACCTTGTAGGCGCCGACACCATCTACGAGCAAACAATGACCAACTAGGGACAGGCATATTTAAGTCAATCAAGTTGGACACTACTATTCCACCGGCGGACAGCGCCAGAATCAACATGGCTGATTCGGAACAAGCTGAGAATGTATCATGTTCCTCGTTGCTAGGACGGCTCCAGAGTTACCGTTTACACATTCATAAGACAAGAACTGATGGACTCGAGTCCACATCAGAACTTAAAAAAAGCTTCTACCTAAAGCGGGAATCGAACCCTGGACCATCTGCATTGGACGCAGAGCATAACCACAAGATCAACGAGCCAAGGTCATTTTCAGTTTCGTTGGAATTAAATCCTTTTCCTGCACGAAAATATTCAAATATAATAGTCTTATGGGCAGTAATGTTTTAGATGGGACGTAGCTCAAAGATTAACATTTTGATAATTTGTTAATGATCATGGTTAGAGATACGCTTTTTGGCATCAAAATAAAGAATTGTTTCTTGCACTTCTGAATTCTAATCGACAGTGAATGATGAATCATAGGAACATTTCAATTCAATATACTGTATCATAAAACGTTAGAATACATTGTTACATTAACTAGTACTCAATAGGTGCGGGAAAACATTTATTTTTAACTAAATTTAGCATACAAAAAAAATATGTTTATAAAAAGAAAACAATTTTTTTTAATAAATAAATAAAATTTAAATTTTAAATTTAAAATTTAAAATTAAAAAAAATTAAATTTAAAAATAAAAAATTAAAATAAATAAATAAATAAATAATAAAAAATGGGTCTATATGTACAGAGATTTAGCATCAAAATCCTATCTTTAGTCATGGCGAACCCAATATTTGTTCGTTTACTCCGTACATTCATGACTAGTTTTCCTGAACGAAGCCGGGTGAATACACCTAACCAGTGAGCACTGGTTCTGACCAGGTGTCTTGCACATCCGCGTGGGTTCGCCCACTTTGCCCCGGGCGCCACCTGGACCTGCTGACCTTGACAAGTATATCACGGCGATTTATAGGCTCGTTGACCACTCTCACGCGCGGCTCGCCGCCTGCACGCCGACAACCCACACTTAACGTAATAGCTGAATGATGGAAACTAAACAGTCTTGGGAAAGTTCCACCAACAAAGGAACTTTAAGAAGTTAAGTATCCGCTGCTTAACCAAAGTCCCGTTCCTTTTCAAAAAAATTAAACTTGGTTCCTTTCACGTTCCATTTAAAATTCCTGTCTCAAATAATAATAAATGTGATAGGAGTTAATTTATCATTACATTTATTTAGTAGGCCTAGGTGATAACAGGAAAAAAATTACGAAAATGGCCCCAATAAATTCGTCGCTTCTAACACTCGGAATCTGACAAGTAAGTGGAGACATTTTCCCAAGATATGTTTTATAATGTATTTACAATATCAGGTACTGGAATTCGACGGGATTACAACGACGAAAGAAACTTAAAAAGGAACGTTAATTTCGTTACGAACGACTTCTTATTGATGTCCCTTAAAATGAAATGCGTTAAAACATTCATAAAAACGCGAAAAACGTTTCAACTATACTTATAATTAATTTTTTTATAAACCCCATCAAAAATGTTTTTTGCTTTATTGTCTTCTTTCAGAAGATGCAGATTTTGAATATATACATTTCAGTGGACATAAAAAAAATCCAAAAGTTAATTTTTTCTAGAATATGTTATTTTTTAAAATTTTAATTAATTAATTAATTATTTTAACGTCAACCTTATTCAGTTATTAAAATCTGCTTTACAAAGGAGGAGAACCCAACTTCTGTGCTACAAAGTACAAACTGTGTCTCGGTAGTTAGTATTGTTCACAGCAGGTTGTCGCGTGCTGTGATGGGGGACTCACGTACAGTACCTGTTGAACACGTGCGCGGAACACAAACCCGACAATCTCGTGGCGGTTGAACATTAATATTAACAACAAGCATTCTGCCCATGTGATCTACGCCGTTGCAAGCACTGCCCACTAGACATAGAGAGAGATACATGGCGACCGTTTTTCGTCCAAAGTCACATAATGATAAACTAGGCCGCTTCGCTAACCCTTTTTCCGTTCGCGTTGATGGATGAGCTTGTATGGTTGATTATCGGCCCAAATATCACGAAAATATCGAATTAAAAATCGGGGAAAAATCGTAAAAGGACGAGTTCTATGAGAAATATTTCTTCAAATGTCTCTAAAATCATAATACATATAATTTAGATGATTTTAAACGTTCTTATAAAGTTTCATCAAGATCGGAGTAGCCGTTTTCCAAATATCAATAAAATATCTAATTAGAAATCGAAAAAATCGTAATAGTACGATAATCATAAGAAATATTTGATCGATTGTACCCAAAAACGTGGCAAGTCTTAGTTCAGAGATTTCGAAGGTCCCCTCAAATTTTCATCAAGATCGCATTATGCCGTTTGCCCGGTAGAGAGCGAACAAACAGACAAAAAAACAAAAAAAAACACCAGAACTATTTTTTTGGGTGTGGGTGGGTGGGCAGTGAAATTGAAGTCTTCGCTCGCTCATCCAATTATTTAGAGATACGTGTATATCGCATTTGCAAGTGTCATTTTCCAGCATTTAGTAGCATCTATTTTATTGGTCACCTTCAAAAACTTGTGTATGAATTATTTTTATATTTTTTATTTTGAAATTATGTCATCAAGGTTGAATCAATATCAACTGACTAAAAATGTGTATAACAAAATAATTATTAGAGATACTGTGTAATATTAAATTAAGTTGGACTGGAAAACATTTTTGGATGAGCGTAGCGAGCGTAGCGAGCGAAGCGAAAACTTCAATTTCACTGACCCCCAAAAAATTTAGCTCCAATGTTTTTTGTTTTTTTTGTTTTTTTTTTGTTTGTATTTTTGTCTGTTTGTTAGCAGGATTCCGGGCAAACGGCATAAGCGATCTTGATGAAATTTTGAGGGGACCTTCGTTTTCTCTGAACTTAGAGGTGTATTGCTTTTGGGTACAATCGAAGAAATATTTCTCATGAATATCGTACTTTTACGATTTTTTTCGATTTTTAGTGCGATATTTTCGTCACATTTGGGTCGATTCTGACCAAACGGGTGGGGCTACAACGTTCATATTTCACATGAACTTTAGGATTATGGTGATGTAGTACCTTTTGAAAAAAAATCTGAAAAAGTTAGCTAGAACCCATATAAATAAAGGTTTTAATATGAGTTTTTCGATTTTTAGTTCGATAATATCTTCGTCATGTTTGGGTCGATTCTGACCATACTGGTGGGGCTACAACGTTTATATTTCACATGGACATTGAGGTTAAGGTGATGAAGTACCTTTTAAAAGAAAAAGTTGAGAAAGTTATCTAGAATCTATAGAAATAAAGGTTTTAATATGAGTTTTTCGATTTTTAGTGCGATATTTTCGTCGCATTTGGACCGATTGTGACCAAACGGGTAGGGCTACAACGTTCATGTTTCACATGGACATTACGGTTATGGTGATGTAGTACCTTTTGAAAGAAAAAGTTGCAAAATTTGACAAAGTTATCCAGAATGCATAGAAATAAAGGTTTTAAAATATGTTTTTTGCGGTTTATAAAAACAACTAACAAGAAACAATAGAAACTTGACAACAGTCACCTACAATGCATTCACAAAGCACTTGCAAAGGAAAGTGGTGCCATGCAAACTAAAAACTTACAAAAACGCTCATCCATCAACGCGGCGGGACTTTAGCGTTTTCCTAGTTATGGAATTTTTTCTTTTTCATCGATAAAGAAGTTTAGCTAGGATGTAAAAGTTGGCTGGCGAAGTGAATAACATGTTTCTACGCATTTCAGTGTCATTGGGCACACTAAGGCAAAACAAACAAACACAGAAAGACAGATCAGGATGTCAGTCACTGATTGCAATCTTGGGTCGCACTTTGCTACAATTACCTATATGGAGAATCTTCTAAACTGCCGAGTGCAACCGCGGGTTGGACTGTTAGGCTACTGGGCATGCGCACATTCGATCTGCTCACCTCTGATCAGGTTATGTAGCCACTGATGGCTGCGATCCTGTTATAAGTCTGCTAGTGGTGTTAGAACATGGTTTGTCTGACACTAGACCTAGATGACGAAATAGATAATAACATTGTTGTACAAAGTGGGCGGACAATGCTTTGTTTAACAAGGTCTTCGTGGACCTTGGTGACACTTTCTCCACCTGATGCGAGTAGAGTTAGAGTAACATCTTGATAGCGAGATAGCTTAGCTAGTAGCCTAGTAGTCCAGTATACTAGCAGTCTAGTAATCTAGTAGTCCAGTATACTAGCAGTCTAGTAGTCCAGTATACTAGTAGCCTAGTAGTCCAGTATACTAGCAGTCTAGTAATCTAGTAGTCCAGTATACTAGCAGTCTAGTAGTCCAGTATACTAGTAGCCTAGTAGTCCAGTATACTAGCAGTCTAGTAATCTAGTAGTCCAGTATACTAGCAGTCTAGTAGTCCAGTATACTAGAAGCCTAGTAGTCCAGTATACTAGCAGTCTAGTAGTCTAGTAGTCCAGTATTCTAGAAGTCTAGTAGTCCAGTATTCTTGCAGTAGTCCAGTATACTAGTACAGTCGTCAAGGAGTCTAGCGTACTAGCATAGGCAGGTTACTAGCCTAGTATACTAGCATTGAAGCCTATCGGCAAGCGCAGGCTAGTAATTAATTGATTTATTAAAATTAGTAAATTTATTAATAAGTTCTTAAATACGTAAATAAATAATAATAAAGTTAGTTAATTAATTAATTTTAAATTAAAAAAGAAGTAAAAAAGTAAAAAGTTAGTAATAATGAAATTAATTAACTAACAAGAAATAAATAAAATGAACAAATACATGATTAGACAAATTTTAAAAAATCAGAGAGAAAAGTAAACAATAAAATAAACTAGATACGACCGACAGTGTTGGCTAGAGCGTTAAACTCGCGACTCTGATTCGGGAGGTCCCTGGTTCAAATACTGTCGAGACCGGCAATCCTGACTGAAGTTTGTTCCCGAGGTTTTCCTCAGTCATAAATGCGAATCCTCGGACATCCCTTCACAAATATCCTGGCATGAATTGCACCCTGGGCCGGCTTCACACAATAATAATTATAGTATTAGTGGATGAGCGAAGCGAAGACTTCAATTTCACTGACCCCTCAAAAAATTGGGCTCCAATGTTTAATTTTTTGTGTCTGTTTGTTCGCCTCTACCGGGCAAACGGCATGATGAAAATTTGAGTGGGACCTTTGAAATCTCTGGACTTAGACCTGCCACGTTTTTGGGCACAATCAAAGAAATAATTCTCATGAATATCGTACTTTAACGATTTTTTCTATTTTTAATGCGATATTTTCGTGATATTTGGACCGATTCTGACCAAACGGGTGGGGCTACAACGTTCATATTTCACATGGACATTAAGGTTATGGTGATGTAGTTTCTTTTGAAAGAAAAAGTTGAAAAGTTTAGCCAGAATCCATAGAATAATAGGTTTTTATTGGAGTTTTTTTAGGTTTATAATAACAATTAATAAGTAACAATAGAAACTCGACAACTCACCTACAATGCGTTCAAAAAGCATTTAAAGAAGAAAAAAAATTGCCACGCAAACTAAGAACTTACAAGAAGGCTCATCCATCAACGCGACTAAAAAAAGCATTCGCGAAGCGGCCTAGTGTTAAAGGAACACATCCAAACCATCCTGAACACACAATGACACAGCAGCTGAATACAAGGTGACAGTGTAGGCCAACCAATAAAGACAATGTCGTAACGTTTCAAGAAAGGTAGGATGACTTAAAAGAGATCTTTTGACCAAGGCTATTTCATCCATTGTTACAATTTCAAGTGGCAACGACAAGGACACAGCTCATTAACTAACAGCGCTAGACAAGCGCAGTCTTTTGTTGTTGTTCCATTGTTCGTTGGTTGATCCATTGTTCCATTTGCATGCGCTTACGATACTTGTTTACGTACGTATTAATTTATTAAACGTTTATCATAATCAGTTAGAAAACTGATTTACAACGGTGGACAACTAAGGGGTCAAAACCTTAGAAGTCCATGAAAGTTGTCTGAATGAAAGAGTACCTTTAATAAAACAGTTATTTTTTTTGTCGAGTCATAACCTCACTATCGACTATTATATGTCGTTTTTTTGACAAGGTGTAGCCAGTACAGATAGTGCAAAATTAAATTTTGTGAATCGGTTTTCTGGATATAGTTTCTTAAAACCTTTCGCTACAACTTCAACTATAAGGACAAATAGATTTCTGAAATATCAGTTGGTATACGATTTTTTTTTGCCAGACGATATAAAAATAAAAAAAACTCAAAATTGTACCGTTTGACAAAAAAAATCGTACACCAACTATATTTTCAGAAATCTATTTTTCCTTATAGTTGAAGTTGTAGCTAAAGATGTTAAGAAACTGTATCCAGAAAACCGATTCTCAAAAATTAATTTTGCAATAGCTGTTCTGGCTAGACTATTGTCAAAAAAACAACACATAATGGCCAAAATTTCGGTTTCAACGTGGTTGGATGAGCGTAGCGAGCGAAGCGAAAATTCCATTTCACTACACAGGAGAAAAAAATCCGGAATGTTTTTTTCTCTTTTATTCTGTATTTTTGTGTGTTTGTTCACACGATTCCGGCTGAACCAATACTCCAATTGCGATTAAATTTTGTGGAGGTCTTCAAAATTTCTAAACTTAGAACTGCCACGTTTTTGAGCGCAATCAAAAAATTATTTCTTATGAAAATCGCAATTTTACGATTTTTTTTCGATTTTTAAAGTATTTCTTCGACTGATAACACCTACATGCTTTATTCGATTGTAATGATTTTTTCACAGAACCTTTATTTTATTAATTTATATATTTTTGTGAAAATTGGGCGTAATCGAAAAATTAGTTCTCATAATAATCACAATTTTACGATTTTTTCGATTATTAAAATTTCTTCGTATTTTATAACACCTAAATGCTTTTTTCGATTATTATGATTTTTTCACAGAACGTTAATTTTATGAATAAATATATTCGTGTGAAATTTGAGCGTAATCAAAAAATTATTTCTCATGAAAATCGCAATTTTACGCTTGTTTTGTTTAAAAAAAATTACGCTCATCCAACAACGCGCCTGAAAAAGCGTTTGCGAAGCTTCCTAGTATAGTTGGCACCATAGCAGTGTAAAGTATTGTTATGGAACACGCCTAAGCCAAGTCGAATTAAGTTAACTTCATAATATGCCATAAATATATGTTTATTTCGCTGAAGGGGAGTGATTACAGTGTTATTTTTATGAAATTTACCTTGAGTTTATATAGGCCTGAGATGGAAGATTTTTTATAACAAAATGAGAACTTTTTATTTGCTATTTCTCAGGGTCTCAACTCATTATGAACCTAACCTTGACAATACATCAAGCCATCGTTCATTTATTGGTTTCGCCAATCTACATTTTATATACTTTTTATTATTTTAGTATTGAATTATAAGTTAATAATACCTATTAAGTATATAATAGGTCATTAATAATAATTTGTCTAAAGGAAAGAATGTCTGAGTTAGGAGCCAGAAGGGTCAAGTTAACACTGGATTGTAAAGGAAAGCCAGTGCTATGCTCCAGTACTATTCAATTAACAGTACATTGAAAATCTTTTCTATTCTATAATTCTTAGCAAATAAATTTTAAATAAATCAACTTATTAAGAAAAGACAAAGCTAAGCTTGGCTTAATCAAGAACCTTGTGAAAAGTATAACGCATTTTTTTTTAAAACGTTCAATATTAAAATGGAAATTGATGAGCAACTGTTGAACGATTAAAGATAGTGCGTTATAGTCTTGACAAAATGCTCTTGATTAAGCCAAGATCTATGCTTATATGCCCATCAGAAGATGATTTATTTACTAGGAAAACGCTTAAGTCCCGCCGCGTTGTTGGATGAGCGTAATTGGTGCATTGAGCTGTCATGTGTTATGCGGATTTTCTGTTGTTCTGTAAAAAAATCATTACTAAGTAAAAGATTTTTTTAAATTAAATTTAATTTAAAAAAATTAACTTAAATTTTAATTTTTTTAATTAATCGCAATTTAAAAAAAGGAAAAATTGATATTTTGAAAATTTCATAAGAAATAATTATTCGATTGCGCACAAATTTTATACGAATATATTAATTCATAAAATTAAGGTTCTGTGAAAATAAACATTACAATAGGATAAAACATGTAGTTGTTATAAGCCGAAGAAATTTTAAAAATCGAAAAAAGTCGTAAAATTGCGATTTCCGTAAAAAATAGTTTTTTGATAACGCTCAAATTTCACATGAATATATCAATTCATTAAATTAAGGTTCTGTGAAAAAATCATTACAATCGGACAAAGCATGTAGGTGTTGTAAGTCGAAGAAGTTTTTAAAAAATCGAAAAAAAATCGTAAAATTGCGATTTTCATGAAAAAAATATTTCCGATTGTGCTCAAAAACGTGGCAGTTCTAAGTTCAGAGATTTCGAAGACCTCCATAAAATTTCATCGCAATCGGAGTATCGGTTTAGCCGGAATCGTGTGGACAAACACACAAAAATACAAAAGAAAGAAAGAAAGAAAGAAAAAAAACATTCCGGATTTTTTTCTCCAGTGTAGTGAAATGGAATCTTCGCTTCGCTCATCCAAAAATTTATTGATAAAAAATACACCAACAAATACAGTTCCTGGTCATGAAATATGGATTCTTTTCTGATGCTGTTAATAAAGAAATCATTCCGGTACAAAGTTTTTCCGGTGATATCTACTTTTGTACATATGTATAGATCACGCGATTTTCATACGGTTTCTATACTTTTTATTAAAGCTAAAATGAATATGAATTAATATTTGGTGTCATCCTGGAAACACTGTGGGATCATTTTATCAATCAAAAATAACATATTAGTCCTGTAGATAAGGGCACTATTTATTTAAATTGTGCGTTTCACGACGGGCATATGGGTCAACTATATCAAATGGTCCAAAAATAAATTAAATGTTTTTTTTTGTTATCACCCTTTCATGATGGTAGTTCAAAATGCCCATTCGTTGCGGTCATATTTGTTCAACGGGACGAAGCAACGCTTAGCGGAAACTGGAACATCTCTGCCCCTATTTGTCCTGTCCCCATGGGATTGGTCTATTGTACCACCTCTGGCCGATAATTTGAAAGTCGAAGAAACATGTCTGAAAAGTTTGCTGAATGAAAGAAGGCCTTTAAAACAACAGATAGAAAATTGTGAGTTTTTTGGGGCGGGACATAACCTCACTTTTGGAAATTATATTTAGATTTTTGGACAAAAGTGTAATATACAAGGAAAACTATTTTAGCTATAGTCAAGTTATAGGTAAAGGTGTTTTGAAACTATGTCCAGAAAACCGATTCTCAAAAATTGAATTTGAACTAGTCTTGTATATTACACTTTTGTCCAAAAATCTAAATATAATTTCCAAAAGTGAGGTTATGTCCCGCCCAAAAAAATCACAATTTTTTCTTCTGTTATTCAAAAGGCATTCTTTCATTCAGCAAACTTTTCAGACATGTTTCTTCGACTTTCAAATTATTGGCCAGAGGTGGTACAATAGCCAAAACCGCTTACAAGACAGAAATAAACATTTTCTCCTTAGTATAAGGAGTAAAATTTCAACCTTACTTCTCTGAACTCTCTTCAAGTCCCATCTTCAAGGGGAAGTTTTGGAGTTAACACGGAATTATTTTTTAGGTAAGACTGCTGACACTAACATTCGCCGCCATCTTGGGGCACAATATAGTCCAGTTTCCTCATCTTCTTGCCGGAGATTTCCCATCCAAACTTCACGTACGTGCACATATCTGAAAGACAAACCAACAAATAACACAATATTCTTATTCTTCTACCCATGTATTCTCTACTAATGATAACTGACTATGAAGTTACAGTAATTAACAGCGGACTCAGCATGAAGACCACACTCGTTAGTACTAAGCAACTCAAGGTTGTGTTCCATCCTGATCACCCTCTGCGATCCCACGGTTATATTAACACTAGCACGACTGTACTAACGTTGTAATATACCAACTAAAAAACAACGCCACTCTTCAATATACTAACACACGTCTATCTAAGAACATTTCGTTCACAATCGACTTCATTTCTATACTTCTAACTTCTTAATTAACATCTAGAAACGAGTACTGTACTACTAGTACACCAACTTTTACTAAGAATAAAATATGTATTATGAGTAAACTTATCTTGTCAGAGTTTGTCCAGTTTCCTGGGTTGTACAGAGATTTCCTTCAGAAGAATCACAGAATCACTTGTGCATAATATCTTGAAGACAAACGAACAAATGACGCATTCAAATACTTTCTACCTCTATTCTACAACAGAGTCGTAATTATAGGGTACAACGTTCCATTTCTACATTGTCAAAGATAACAAAATCTGGCAAAATACGTAGATTTAACAATTTAACTCTATATAACCGCCAAGTTATCACTTCAAATCGGCGGCCATTTTGATTGTTTACTCTCAAATTACGAATGAATGCTGTGGTAACCAAGGTAACCTAGGTCATACTTCTGTGTTCATGGTAGTGACCTAGACCTTGTTCATAACAATCAAAATGGCTGAACAGGCACAAACCGGAAGTACACGATATTGGACGTGCTGTTCCATTTGAGCTAGACCTCCTCCCACCCAGCTCCATGGTGTGTCTTCGTCTAATAATACGTCTGACCTACAGGTTGTATTTATAGGCACTAACAACAGAAGGTGTTCACAATAAAGAACAATGTATTGTTGCTACCACTGCCTCCTAAATGTTGCTCGTGGCTCCTCGTTCCCTGCCTGTCCACGCAACAAGTTTTGATTGTTGACCATTCTAGCGCTAGTTACCGTCACCAAAAGCTCTGTTTTGTTTTTGTTGTCAAGTAGAGATGATTAAAATAACATCTTAGTGTTTAGTAAATTCAGACTTTCTATGTTCAATTTTAATTTAATTTAAATTTAATTTAAAAGTTCAATTTAACAACAAAAATAAAACTGAGCTTTTGGGGGCGGTAACTAGCGCTGCCAGGACAACAATTAACACTGTGCGCGTGGACAGGCAGGGAACGAGGAGCCACGAGCAACATCTAGGGGGCAGTGGTTGCTACAATCTAGACGCCACCGCCTTGGAAAGTTACACTTCTCATTGTTGCCAATAAACAGCCGCCTATATTCTTGTGGGTTGGGGGCAGAGTCGATAAAGTAGTTTCCTCCAGCTTCCAAGTCAAACTGTTCTGCGCGTGTGAAATGTGGGTGGCTCAAATGTGAAACTTATAAAAGCACTGCACGCAAGAACAAAAAAAACACACACAAAAAAACTTATTGTTAGATTTTCTTATAAAAAATATCGATCTTCGGTTGGATATCGCTCACTCGTCGACTGCGTCGAGGCCTACAAGGTTAGCTTGGTCGCTTTGGTTTTATGTCCCCGACTAAAATAAGTTATATGACTGACTGAGTTTATTAATTACTTATAGATGTAGCTCTGGCTCCAAAAATGCTCTATATATTAATTTGGCAATCAGACCTTTCCTTGATCAATGTGTTGAACGCAGTTCTGTCCGGGATGTGCCCTCTTAATGTGATTCGCCAAGCATCAATGCGTATCAGAAACTCCCGAGGTGATTACAAGGCCAACCCTCTTAAGCTCTAGCTGCGTCGCTCATGTTAATATCGTGGTTGAGCTGAGAGCGTTGGTATCAGCAAATAAGTTTATTGCTTCTTTGTTTGTTTAATCATTGAGGTGGATAACTTAGCTTGAGTGTCTTAACATTGAGAGAGAGAGAGAGAGAGAGAGAGAGAGAGAGACTTGAAGCAAGTGTGTTCGTATGCAAGAGGAATGGGACGTGCTTTCAATGTAAGATCATTTTTGTTGACACGTTCACGGTGCTTCATAATTATTATCTTTAGGTGATTTCTTGAGCGTGGCTTGAATAAATTCGCATTTAGAGTCTACCCACTCAGTCACATTCAATTTAAAACAGCCCAAGCTAATCCTGAAGGCACCATACTTTTAACGAGAACACCGATCAATCAAGTTGGACACGGATCCACACGCATACAGTGCCAGAATATACAAGCTCAATTCGGAACAACCTTACAATTTATTATGTACCTCGTTGCTAGGACGGCTCCAAAGTCACCGGTTACACATGCCTTAGCCAAGAACTGATGGACTTAAGTCCAAATCCAAAGTTAAAAAACTTCTGCACAAAGCGGGAATCCATCCTAGGACTTTCTGTATTAGAAGCAGCAATTCTAAGGTTGTTCTGAATTTGCCTTGTTGATTATGGCACTGTCTGCGAGTGAAATCGTGTCCTATTTGATTGATCGGTGTTTCAAGCCTGTTTCCATTTGGACATTGTTTTCTCGTCGGTGGTGTCGGCCAGGTGTCAGCGCTTACAGGGTTGGCTTGGTCGGATAGCACATTTTGCATTACGTAAAAGTGAATAATTTAAGGTCGGCCTTACAAGATAGAAGTGCAAAAATTCATGGACCTAATGAAAACTATTAGTATTCTAAAAATGTACAACCAAAATTAATGCAAAATGCAAATCAATATCAATATCAAATCTAATTAACTAATGTCTCCCACTGAAGTTCATTTCTGTGACTACAGAGGGTTGACTTTAAATACGATTGTATTTTTTAATTTTTAACATCTAATAAGAATCGTGTATAATCATGTTCACAGGCTAGAATGGCGTACATACGGGACATGCTGAGCCACGCTGAGGAGGACAACGCACCTGGACCACCCAAGTCGACGCCCATCCTGGACTTCTACAAGGGAGCTAACGTCTTCATCACCGGAGGCACCGGGTTCATAGGACGCGTCCTCATAGAGAAGCTGCTCAGAGCATCCCCAGACATAGAGAGCATCTACATCCTGGTCAGGCCCAAGAAGGGCAAGGAGATGTCGGCCAGGATGGACGCCATCTTTGATGACCCGGTAAAAAAGAACGAGACGAGGGGCCGCGCGCATAAACCGTCTAACGTGCGTTACACGGTTTATGCGCGCACGGCCAGCCGTGGTCCCGTCGTTCTATTTGAAGTCATAATACACTTCGAGTTCACCACTTTGCACACAGATAGCGCCACACTGAGCGAATATGTCTTAGCTTCCAGTAGTCTACGCGTGGCTTCTAGCTCTACTGGTCAATGTTGCCGCTGTCGCAACTGCTCGTATCTCAGATCGATTTTTGTCAGTTACACGGTTTATCCTCGCAGCCCCTCTGGTCTGATTCGTATCAACCGCATCACAAACAGTAACCTCGTTTAATAATATAGTTTTTTTTCCAAAATATCGGTCATTCCATAGAGTCAAAGTCAGCCCAGAATGAACGACCTTCAAATGGTAACTTGATGAAATCAGTACAACCAATGCAGAAAAACTAAACATTCTATCATGCAATGCCCGCCTGATTTCGTAGCACGAGAAGTAATATGACAGCTGAATTATTAGAACATATTATTGACGTTCAAATTAAAGTGGGATTTTAGATGCCTGCACCTTAACTACTTCATAAGGATCAAGTTATGTCAAAAGAAAAGTAGAACATATTTATAAGATGAGGGGCCTACATGAAGCAGAATCTCTTAGGCCATCCAATCCAGGGACCGCAAAATCTTAAACTTTTTGTATATGTCAGTCTGTGTAGTGTTTTTTTTTAAGTATGGTATTGAAGCGAGCTCTTATTGGTCATTTATATTTTAAGAATGTTGCTAACTGTTAAATCGATTGTTGACGTTACAATTTAATTTTTTGTTTGTAATTTAAATGAATATGTATAGCCTAATAAAATAACTTTTAAAATAATAATTTTGGCCTTGGAGGTTATTAAGCATCATGTATGACGTTAATTAGATAATGACAAGGCTTTTAATAAGCCACTAATTTTTTTCGTGTGGTTCACGTGCGCAATGGCGACTGAGAAGGGTCAAAAAGTCATTTAAACCTAGTTTTCTTCAGTCGTTAAAGCGAATAAAACAGCTGAGTCATTTTCTACTGTTCTTGAACATTTCCTTGACAAAAACCCTAACTACTAAATAAGACACCTAAACAGGATCATCTAAATTTCCGAGCAGGATTGCCCCAAAATAGAGTTGTGATCAGTTCAGAATTTCGAGGACAAACTGAAAAACCATATTGAAGAGTTTAACAATGTCTGCATGATCTGTTTCAGTTGTATTTCAAACTATCAACGAAGTCCCCCAAGTTCCGTCACAAAGTGAAGCTCGTCGCTGGTGACTGTGCTCTGCCCGGCCTAGGCTTGTCCGCATCAGACAGACAGACGCTAATCCAGCACGTGGACATTGTCTTCCACGTCGCAGCTACTGTCAGGTAGGTCTCTCCGCAAAATGCTATAGTCCCGGTCAAATCAAGAAGCCCTCCTCTCAAAGGGCAACTTATTTCTATGCTCTCTTTGTGCAACGTTGTAAACGTCAAATTATGTTGTCGGATTCTCCGAATGGAGAAAAGGGTTTACCCATCGCTTCCAAATACAAAGTGACCTCAAAATACGCGTCAGCTGTGTCTGTGCCCATGTCGCGCGTCGCGCCACCTGAGTGAATGGCTATTATGTTTAATTTCCAAGAAAAAAACAAACAAACAAAGCAATAGAAGGTCCATGCAGTTTGGAGTGACCGGTACAACAAGGGTTGGTAAGTGGACGACATGATTGACAGTTTATGGTCTCCAACAATACCAACTATTTCCTTTAAAGCTTGCATTTTATAGGTGGTTCAGGAGGGCTTCTAGATATGAACTCAAGTATAGAGAAACTCATTTCTAAACCCATCCTTGAACACCCACAGGAATAACATGAACACCGCGGGTTCAGCTACCGAGGGTTCCTGCACATCCAAGCCAGCTAAGATGATTAAAGACTGGCAGTTTGAATTAGACAAATCAAATCGACGCCGTCTCAATAGATCTTAGCAAAGATCCGGCATGGTATATAGGGCAGCCTACTCCATTGGTGTACCTCTTTTCTAAGAGACAAAGTCCTATGTTGCAAATCATGTTTCATAGCTGTAAAGGATATTTTTTTAAATTCAATCTTTGAGTAAGGTTTATATAGTGGAGGGAATCACCGAGGCGTAGCCCATAATACTCCCTTCGTTCCACCCCCGACCGTGCAAAGCACTGGGTGGCGGGACTCGGCTCGGATACTAATTTCTGGGGTCCGTGAACGACCCTAGGATCGACACCTCAAACGCCGGCCGCCGCGTCCCCTTCGTGGTGAGGGGTAGCCCATTCCCCACCAACCCAGGCGCTGCCTTCCTGGGGAAGCCCCCTGTCATACTTCGGCGACTAGGCTTGGATACTAGTACAGGATTGCTCCTGGTCCGACACCTTGAGCGCCTGTCGCCAGCGTCATCTTCGTGGTGAGGGGTAGCCCATTCCCCACCAACCCAGGCGCTGCCCTCCTGGGGAAGCCCCCTGTCATACTTCGGCGACTAGGCTTGGATACTAGTACAGGATTAGTCCTGGTCCGACATCTCAGGCGCCTGTCGACAGCGTCATCTTCACAGCTGGTTCACGTCAGCTGCTCCGACCGCTGAGCATGATGCCGATCTCTGTGAAACCCGCCCACCTGGGAACCCCAGGCAGACAAGGCAAGCCCCACACCAGCACCATGCTCCTGGTGACAAGGCTTGGATACAAGTGCCAGGGAATACCCTGCTCGGTCCGACACCTCAAGCGCCTGCCACCATTTGCCTTGAACTCGGAATACTGGTCGGCAATATGGAAAGTGCGCGAATCCTTAAGTGCGCGAAACGTGAAGTGAGCGAATTTTTAAGTGCGCGAAACGCAAAGTGAGCGAAAACTTTCGCTCAGTGTCCTTTTCGCGCACTATGCTTTTCGCTCAATGTCCTTTTCGCTCACTTTACTATTCGCGCAGTTAAGAATTCGCGCAATGTCCATTCGCTCACTTTACTTTTCGCTCACTAAAGGATTCGCTCACTTAACGTTTCGCGCACTTAAGAGTTCGCGCAGTTAAGGATTCGCGCAGTGTCTTTTCGCTCAGTGTCCTTTTCGCTCACTTTACTATTCGCGCAGTTAAGAATTCGCGCAGTGTCCAGTTTCGGGGTTTAGTGTAGTATTCTCCGGTCCGAAAACATTAAGTAGTTAGGCAAGCAAGCACGCTGCAGATGGCGCGCGACACGAGGAAGAGCGGGCTTGCGATGACATATTCCCCGCTCGGCTTCGGGGATCATATTTCGTGATGTTAGTTGTTAGTAGAACAAGAAAATCATGGCGATTCCGATCATTTGAATGCTAAATCTCAGACTTACTTATTTCCCGTCCGCTTCACGACGTATAAGTATGTAAGTGTGTTTCCTACGGAAATGTGATCCCCACGTTTCCAATTAATCGAAGTATTCATATAGTCGTACGCACCAGTTATCTGACTAGCATTTTCAGTTGTATAATTTCAAACTAGGAAGCTTCGCAAACGCTTTTTCAGGCGCGTTGTTGGATGAACGTAATTTTTTTAGAACGAAAAAAGGCGTAAATTGCGATTTTCATGAAAACTAATTTTTCGATTGCGCTCAAATTTCAAACCAATATATTAATTCATAGAAATTAGGTTCTGTAAAAACATCGTTACAATCGGATAAAGCATGAAGGTGTTATAAGTCGAATAAATGTAAAATAAAAAAAAAAAAAACGTAAAATTGCGTTTTTCATGAAAAATTATTTTTTTATTGCGCTCAAATTTCACACGAATAAATAAAATCATAAAATTAAGGTTCTGCGAAAAAAATCATTACAATCGGATAAAGCATGTAGGCGTTGTAAGTCAAAGAATGTTTAAATAAATTGAACAAATCGTAAAATTGCGATTTTCATGAAAAATATTTTTCGATTGTGCTCAAATTTCACACGAATATATTAATTCCATCGAGCTTATATTGGGTAGAGGGAGCATCGCGCATACCTGGCAGCGCGGCGAGTTGAAGCAAACATATCCACAGCGCGGGCAGCGGGAAAGTCACGTGACATTGGTATCTTTTGAACTCGGCTGCTATAGCGCGCAAGGCTATAACGTTCGCGCAAGCCTACATTTCCAAAAGAATCTGTCAGTTCCCACTCTTTTTCTAAGGATTCATTCATTCAGAACTACAGCTAAGAAACAAACAATTATTTTTGTATTCAAACAACTTAGGCCTACTAATCGTGAATATTTGGTCGTTGTAGCATTGAGGTCTATGTAAATTCCCTACTTTAGGCCAACGTCTTGATCTACACGGTTTATGTGGGCGAAATTAAGTAATAATTAATATTTAATTATTATTAATATTGGACATATGTATTTTGTTTGTGGCATGTTATTTGTGTGAACCATTTTAATGACTTTTTACTAGATAGGATGTAATCATAGGCATAGCCACCTAGACTATCTTTTTGCATTATCAACATTATAGCAAATTCCCATTAAAAGATGTATTATATTTCCTTGTTTTTCATCGCCTTGCCTGCTGTAGGCCTCTTTTTATTTAGTTATGATATTATATTTTAAATTTTTTGAAAAATAAAAATTATATTAGAGCTGTACAAGACTTAAAATAATAAATGGATAACATCAATTTTGACACCTATCAACAGACTTCGAATATAAATAATATTATAATAAAATATTTTTGTAGAATGTCCACTGTAGAGTACACATCAGATTTAACCGGTATGACCCAGGTGACTAGTTAAGTTAATTAGATTTGATATTATATTTTAAAGTTTTTGAAAAATAAAAATTATATTAGAACTGTACAAGACTTAAAATAATAAATGGATAACATTAATTTTGACACCTATCAACAGACTTCGAATATAATATTATTATATAATATTTTTGTAGGGTGCCCACTGTAGAGACACATCAGATTTAGCCGGAATGACCCAGGTGACTAACTAGGTATGTTGCTGATAGGACCATTGTGAAAGGATGTCCGAGGGCTATTTCAGAGGACTCAATCCCTTGCATTCGACTAAGGAAAATCTTGTCAAAAACCTTCAGTTAAGATTGCTAGTCTCGACGGGATGCGAACCCGTGACCTTCCGAATCAGAGTCAAGAGGTCCGGGTTCGAATCCCGTCGAGAACGGCAATTCTACTGAAGGTTTTTTAGAAATATGATTAAGGTGTAAGCATTGGGCTTATCTCATATGACGGACGAATTATAAAGAAATAGTAATTCTTGCTGCTCAATAACAAGTAAATAAGAAGACACCAGTAATAGCAAACATGCACTTGACATAACTCAGGTGGGCACTGGGCAGTCTTGAAAATAAGTATTAACCCTGTAAACAAGAAACAAGTAGGCCTCACACTCATTAGCCTTTTGTTAGGGTAGGCATGTTAATTTTCATTACAAAATATTGATAAAAATAATTTACAATTTTGTTATAATAATAATAATAATAATAATAATAATAATAATAATAATAATAATAATAATAATAATAATAAAAATAATAATAATAAAAATAATAATAATAATTGGGAAATTAAAAATGCTTGGAATTGCATCTCTTTTGAGTCAGTGCCCTGCCCTCCCAATTTCCCTCTGTCAAAAGATTCATTATAATAAACTACAATCACAGGAGGCGCAATACGACCTAACGGTTGACGCGCCCTTAAAAAATAAAACTTCATCTTCTTCCACAAAATGTTTCGAACATTTTTTGTATGCGATGGTGGGAGTAAAAGTATCTCTTTAGTGAGCCATAATTTACTCTTGATTTCATTCTTTGGAAAACTGTAAACAAAACTTCACATTATATTTTGCAAATGCCTATGTCTAAATCTAATTGTAATTAATTGGTTTTTAGGTTTAGGTAGGCTTAGGCCCTAAGAACAGGTCAACTCTAGGCCAAACTGTATACTTATGATGACCCAATGGCTGGTTAACGGTGTCACATATTTGCTGATTATTAATTAGTTATTGGCCCTAGGCGCACAAAACTTACTAAAATTATTAAAAATAAAAAGCAGTATTACATTCCTGTGAAACGAATACTGCCCGTCTTTTGAATTCTCTTCTTTGCATCCAAAAGCACAGCAATACCAGACCATTTTATATGTAGACAAGGCTACAGCATCGCCGCGCGTACCAATGTCACGTGGTCTTGGGGGCTCGTCTCGCCTCGATATGTTTGCTTCACGATCGTGACGTCATGCTCCCTCTACCCAAATATAAGCTCGATGATTAATTCATAAAATTAAGGTGCTGTGAAAAAATCATTACGATCGGATAAAGCATGTAGGTGTTATATTATAAAAATTGAAACTATATAACAGTTTACACATATAAATCATTAGACTTTTCACTGTTAATACTGATTTTTATTAAAAAAATGTGATATTTCGACTACTTTTCAGCAGTCTTTATCAAACAATACAACAAATATCAAACCACAACAAACAAGACAAATAAACATTCAAAAAAGACGCTTCAATCCTTGCACATGAGTCTAATGCCACAACACGGAAAATCAAGGAAGCTGGTTTGATTTCAAGTGTGGCCAATACAATCAGTGTGCCGAGTGTCAATTATCCAGCCATTTGGAAGAGTTTCTGTCCTTCAATTTCATCACTAGATCAATAGTTTAATTTCATACCCCAACTGTCCAACATATCAATTTAATGTTCTGTTTTTTTTATTTTTTATTCATAAAAAACTTTTTTGTTAATAATTTGGTACTAATACACAGCCATATTTATAATTTTTTGTGAAATGTTTTTTTGTCTTGTTTATTTGTTGTATTGTTTGATTAAGACTGCTGAAAAGTAGTCGAAATATCACATTTTTTAAAATAAAAATCAGTGTTAACAGTGAAAAGTCTAATGATTTAAAAAAGGTGTTATAAGTCGAAGAATGTTTTAGAAATAAAAATAAAATCGTAAAATTGCGATTTTTATAAGAAATAATTTTTCGATTGCGCTCAAAAACGTAGCAGTTCTAAGTTTAGAGATTTCGAAGGCCTCAATAAATTTTTATCGCAATTGGAGTATCGGTTTAGCCGAA
Source organism: Sweltsa coloradensis (assembly GCA_024449915.1). Lineage (NCBI taxonomy): Eukaryota > Metazoa > Arthropoda > Insecta > Plecoptera > Chloroperlidae > Sweltsa > Sweltsa coloradensis. The sequence continues at coordinate 88,480 of JAMZAV010001609.1, read as the reverse complement.
ATCGTGTTAACAAACATACAAAAATACAAAAAACAAAAACAGAAACAAAACAAAAAAAAACAAAACATTCCGGATTTTTTTCTCCAGTGTAGTGAAACGGAATCTTCGCTACGCTCATACAATAAAAATAATATATATTGTGATCATTTTGTGATATGCACTATTTTAGGAAGTAGATTCACGTTGCTATATAATCCTGTCAAATAAGATCGTATATTGACGTTTGGAGGAAAAAATTGCGATGTCGCTGAATTTTTGCAGAGACCTTCCTTAAAGGATACTTATCAACATACTAAAACTCCCCTACAATCGGACTGGAGCTTCGGCCGCCATATTGGAAAATGGCGGTCAAAAAGTGTTTGTTATTAAATATCTCCAAATTTGTTTGAGATAGACAAAATATCTCAATGGCAAAAATATTCCCCATTTAATTCTCTACAAAACAGGTGTCTTTTATAGTTTTGGTAGGGTCAAAGGTTACGTCACAAAATCGTGGTTTATATGTTGCTCATTGGAGTACCAGCTTATTTCCAAAATTTTACGCCCAGCATCAAACAGTGCCCGGTAAATCCGTAAGAAATCGATTTAAATACAAAAGGACTTTTGTACGGCGTTCATGAAAGCTACCATTAGTATTTTAAAAAAACAGGTCTGCAAAATCGAATTTTGCATTTACCCGGAATTTGGGTTTTCCATTGTTGGCATTTCCTCAAAAATGCCCTTTTTGACTGTCCATTATTAAGCACTAAATAGCATTTGAGGAAAAATTCTTCCTGCGCACATTGAAATGACTCAAATAATGATCCGATTACAACCAAAGTTTAATCCAATATGGCTGATAGTTCCTAATATCCACAGCATCAAAGTGAATAATGTATCAAAATGAGTGTAAAAACAGTACGAAAACAGTATTCATATTGTGAATATTAGGAATTAGCAGCCATATTGGATTTAAACTTTGGTTGTAATCGGATCATTATTTAAGTCATTTCAATGTGCGTAGAAAGAATTTTTCTTCTAATGCTATTTAGTGCTTAATAATGGACAGTAAAATATGGCATTTTTTAGGAAATGCCAACAATGGAAAATCCCAAATTCCGGGTATATGCAAAATCCGATTTCGCAGAACTGATTTTTAAAAATACTAATGGAAGCTTTCATGAACCCCGTACAAAAGTCCTTTTGTATTTAAATCGATTTCTTACGGATTTACTGGGCATTGTTTGATGCTGGGCGTAAAAATTTGGAAATTAGCTGGTACTCCAATAAGCAACATATAAACCACGATTTTGTGACGTAACCTTTGCCCCTACCAAAACTATAGAAGACACCTGTTTTGTAGAGAATTAAATGGGGAATATTTTTGCCAGTGAGATATTTTGTCTATCTCAAACAAATTTGGAGATATTTGATAACAAACACTTTTTGACCGCCATTTTCCAATATGGCGGCCGAAGCTCCAGTCCGATTGTAGGGGAGTTTTAGTATGTTGATAAGTATCCTTTAAGGAAGGTCTCTGCAAAAATTCAGCGACATCGCAATTTTTTCCTCCAAAAATTCTTATTTGACAGGATTAATAATCGTTTTCCTACAACTAGGAAAACGCCGAAGTCCCGCCGCGTTGTTGGATGAGCGTAAATGGTGCATTGAGCTGCCATGTGTTATGCGGATTTTCTGTATTTCTGTGAAAAAATCATAACTAAGTTGAAGATTTTTAAAATTAAATAAAAAATTAACGTAAATTTTTTTTTTTTTTAATTAATCGTAATTTTAAAAAAGGAAAAAATTGTATTATTGAAATTTTCATAAGAAATAATTATTTGATTGCGCACAAATTTTACACGAATATATTAATTCATAAAATTAAGGTTCTGTGAAAAAATCATTACAATCCGATAAAGCATGTAGGAGTTTTAAGCCGAAGAAATTTTAAAAATTGAAAAAAGTCGTAAAATTGCGAATTTCGTAATTAATAGTTTTTTGATAACGCTCAAATTTCACACGAATATAACACATAACAAAAACTTGTAGAAATACAGCCAAACCTTACACACTCAAAAGGAATGAGATCTAAAAAAAGGGCCAAGCTCATCTACCCTTCCACATAAACGTACAGTGTCCCATAACAGCATCCTCGAAAAGCTTGGCAAAAAAGAATTTGCGATTTTTAATTTAACGTAATAGTTTATCCAAGTTCTTTTTTTCTAATTAATTTAAACGTAATAACATGCAAATTCTATTTTGCCAAGCTTTTCGAGGATGCTGTTATGGGACACTGTACGTTTATGTGGAAGGGTAGATGAGCTTGGCCCTTTTTTAGATCTCATTCCTTTTGAGTGTGTAAGGTTTGGCTGTATTTCTACAAGTTTTTGTTATGTGTGTGATCTCATTACTTTTTCAAGTTCCATTACAAAATTATTTGCTAAAATATAATATTTTTATCAAAGTTGATTTAAATTCTATGGTATTAGCAGTAACAATATAGGATGTAAAATATCTAGACCCGGATTCATGTACATAATATATATACCCAATAGGTGGTATAACCATGGTATAACGACGGTATAAGGACTGGACCCCAATTCTTGAGTTCGTGGGAGATGAGTTGAAAACGCAATTTGAAAACGAAGTCGTTTTCGTTTTCGAAGGAATTGGTATTCTTGAACGGTATCGTGGAAAACGTCATGGGTTGTGAGTTGAAAGCATTGATATTAAACCCCTATAGTAGGCTAGATTAGCAGTCTCCTATACCTCCGCACAGGCGCGAGCGTAGCAAATTGAAGACTCAACCGGCCCATTTCAAGATGGCGATTTGGTGTTTTAATTTATGCTTTTTTAATGCAATAAAGTATTTTACTGGATTGTTTGATATGGTTTTAGCTTGTGCAGCATGGTATTAAACAAAAGAAACAATACGAAGTGATTGTATAAGGGAATTTAGTAATCATTTGGTGTTAAAGGCTAGTATGCTTACCTGTCAACCTGGCGGCAATCTTGAGAACTATTTGGCCACAAATCGCTCCCATTTGATTAACATGTAAACTGTCATTTTAAGATGGCTTCTAATTGTACCGGAAGTGGACCACCGACTGCTGGTCTAGCCAATTATATAGGATGTATATGGTTGAAAGAGTATCACAAAATCCAAACACTTTAAAAAGATTTGCGTATAGCAAAGAGCTCGAAAAAGTTCTATATTTATTCTAGATGGCAGTGCCTTCATAAACGCGGGCCAATCGAAAGACAAGTTGTATGAAATGATTTGATTGTTGCAATTATGTGAACAAACAGATGAGCAAGCTCATATCAGAACAGTTGTGTGGCATAGGGTTGGCTAGGCTTGTCAAACATGTAATGTAAGTATGAATTTTACTAGTCCTATAGCCAAATGGAACTGTAGACCTACACTTTTGCATTATAAATAATTTTCCACATCTGGGCCTAGGCCAGGGACGGTTTCTGATTTGTTTTATGAGAGTATAATGACACCTTTTCTCGTTCCACACAAAGAAGAAAATTTTTAAATGTCCGCTATTTGTTTACGTATCGCACTTTCCCGCCTAACTCTGCTTATACCGTCAACAAGTGTCAAGTAACTATGGTTACTTGTTGATTGTATGCCAAGTGTTTAAGGCTTATTTTAAAACCTTTATTTGGAAGCCTTCCAACAAACTTTTTCAACTTTTTTTTTCAAAAGAGACTATATTTCTATAACCTTAATGTCCATGTAAAATATGAACATTGTAGTCCCACCCGTCTGGTCAGAATCGCGGGCCGACGTATTAGATGTTAGCAGTAGCAGTAGTAGGCAGTAGTAGGCAGTAGCAAGGTCTGCTGGATCTCCGCCTAGCGGAGGATCGTCTAACTCTCTAGGTTAGGTCGTCGCAGCAGCGAATTAGAAGCCATCTTGGTGCCTAATTCTAGAGCGGGAATGTAGTAACTAGTACATATTCACGCACTTTGCATACTAGTGAGTTCATTACCTAAAACACTGAAGGCCGTCAACGACTTTCAATACCACGTTAGTAATCAGGATGAATGCCACTATAACGTCATATAGTGGTTATGTTTGGACATGTCGTCGTTTTCCTTTAAAACTCGCATTTCTCGGCGACATAGTAATTTTTCACACGCCACCTTGAAAAATACCGTCATTTACTGGTGTTTTATGATTATGTGTAGACACTATTATTATCACATGTGTTGCTTTGGGCACAAGGCATGTTGGTAATAAACTAGGAAGCTTCGCAAACGCTTTTTCAGGCGCGTTGTTGGATGAGCGTAATTATTGTTTAAGGGGTTATTTCACTGAAAATGTATGAAAAACCAGCAATTTTGCATTATTATTGTTTTCATTGCTTTTAAGTTTACTTTTTTATTTAATGAATACATAATTTTTTTATGCTGATATAATGCTAAAAGCATAAAATGATTTTTTTCTTGAGCACTGTATGCTATTTTACATGGGAAAATGGCTTACCAGTACTGATATTTGGCCTAATCTAGGGCTGTATAGAGTGTTATTCATAACATTTTTAGTCAATTTTAAAGAAGCCTAGATTAACAGGTTATAAAGGCCCAGTGAATTCATGTAAAAATAAACTAACTGAACCTTTAGGCTATGTTATACTCAAATTTACCAAAAAAAAAAACAACATAAATAAACTTTTAATGCTATTATCAAAAACTTTTATTCTAGCATTTTTTTCCCTACTTTAGTAATTTAGTTTAGTATAATTTCTTTTTTGATATGCTCACAAGTCTTATTCTGAAAAATTTATTAGACAAATTTTTGATGAGATTTATAGTTTTTTAATTAAAATATGGGAAATATAGATTTGTTACAAAAAACATACATTTTCCAACAATGCAAAGGAAAAAAATCATATTTATCAAACAAAACGAAAATTATAAAATCCGTCTAGTGAATACACCTTTCACTTTAAAAAATAAATGAAAATTATAAAAGCCTTAGCATTTTTATCAAAACGCTGTTTAAATCGTAAAATTGCAATTATTATGAGAAATAATTGTTTGATTGCGATCAAATTTCACACGAATATATAAGTCTATAAAATTAAGGTTCTGTGAAAAATTATTACAATCAAATAAAGCATGTAGGTGTTATATGTCAAAGAATGTTTAAAAAATAAAAAAAATAAAACATAAATTTGCGATTTTCATAAGAAATAATTTTTCGATTGCGCTCAAATTTCACACGAATATATTAATTCATAAAATTAAGGTTCTGTGAAAAAATCATTTCCATCGGATAAAGCATGTAGGTGTTTTAAGTCGAAGAAAGTTTTTAAAAATCGAAAAAAAAATCGTAAAATTGCGATTTTCATGAGAAAAAAATTTTCGATTGCGCTCAAAAACGTGGCAGTTCTAAGTTCAGAGATTTCGAAGGCCTCCATTAATTTCAGCGCAATTGGAGTATCGGTTTAGCCGGAATCGTGTTAGTTGACAGACAAATACGAAAAAAAAATGAAAAAAACATTCCGGATTTTTTTCTCCTGTGTAGTGAAATGAAATCTTCGCTTCGCTCGCTACGCTCATCCAATTATCAGAAACAGGCTTTTAGAAATAAATTTTCAAAATCGTAAGAAAAATTGCTCATGGATATCCTACACATCACACTATAACCGTAACAAACCCAAAGCTATAACATAGGGTATTTAATATTATTTAATTTTATTAATTACATTACAACAAATTACTAGCTTCATTTTTATTGGGTTGTCAATTTTATATCTCGAAATGCACGCGATTCTTTTCTGGCCTCTACATCGTCATTTTGTGGTCAAGTTTTAGGGCGCGCGTTCACTTTGATTTTTTAAATTCCCTCTATTTCTCGTACATGTCACCAATATGGCTGCTATACATTGTGGAACGGGTTGCGACGACCTAACCTAGTGGCCACACGAGCGAGTTAGACGAGCCTCCGCCAGGTGGCGGAGATCTAGAGGACCTTGGCAGTAGTAGGCAGTAGCAGTAGCTAACATCCTTAAAGTGATTTTGAGCATGTTTCAAGCCATTTTTTCACCAAGAAGGAATAATCGTACCCCAATAAAATTTGGCATGTGTTGTCAGGTACCTAAATCCCCTCGATTGTGATAGTTTTCAAGTTCACATCACGTTACATGACGGCTGGGTAACACCTCGAAATCGTCCCCAACTCTGCTTGGTGTATAAGGTGCTTGAGTGTGTAGCGCACCGCGGCTTGGCTGCGGCGCCCTAACGGGCACCTAGATCAATTCATGAAATTAAGGTTCTGTGAAAAATCATTACAATCGGACAAAACATGTAGGTGTTGTAAGTCGAAGAAATTTTTAAAAATCGAAAAAAATCGTAAAATTGCGATTTTCATGAGAAATAATTTTCCGATTGTGCTCAAAAACGTGGCAGTTTTAAGTTCATAAATTTCAAAGCCCTCCAGAAAATTTCATCGCAATTGAAGTATCGGTTTAGCCGGAATCGTGTTAACAAACAGACAAAAATACAAAAAAAAAACATTGCTGATTTTTTCCTCCAATGTAGTGAAATGGAATCTTCGCTTCGCTCATCCAATTAAGGTTCTATTAAACACATGTAAATAAGATTTAAAACTTATTTAATCAATATTGACTGTTTTTGTAAATTTTTACTTTAAATTCTTAAAATATTAACTTCGTATACAATGACAGGAATTAAGTTACATTTTCATGAAATCAGTGCAGAGAAAAAAACATTTAAAAAATATTTATACTAGGAAAACGCTTAAGTCCCGCCGCGTTGTTGGATGAGCGTAATTGGTGCATTGAGCTGCCATGTGTTACGCGGATTTTCTGTTGTTCTGTGCAAAAATCATTACTTAGTCGAAGATTTTTTTTTTAATTAAATAAAATTAAATAAAAATTAATTTAATTTTTTTGATTCATCGTAATTTAAAAAAAATAAAAAAATCGTAAAATTGCAATTTTCATAAGAAATAATTATTCGATTGCGCTCAAATTTAATACGAGTACATTAATTCATGAAATTAAGGTTCTGTGAAAAAATCATTACAATAGGATAAAGCATGTAGGTGTTATAAGTCAAAGAATTGTTTTAAAAAAGAAAAAAAACGTAAAATTTCGATTTTCATGAGAATAAATTTTTCGATTACGCTCAAATTTCACACGAATATCTAAATTCATAAAATTAAGGTTCTGTGAAAAAATCATTACAATCGGATAAAGCATGTAGGTGTTAGAGGTCGAAGAAAATTTTTAAAAATCGAAAAAAATCGTAAAATTGCGTTTTTTATAAGAAAAAATTTCCCGATTGCGCTCAAAAACGTGGCAGTTCTAAGTTCAGAGATTTCGAAGACCTCCATAAAATTTCATCGCAATCGGAGTATCGGTTTAGCCGGAATCGTGTTAACAGACACACAAAAATACAAAAAGAAAGAAAGAAAGAAAGAAAAAAAAAAAAAACATTCCGGATTTTTTTCTCCAGTGTAGTGAAATGGAATCTTCGCTTCGCTCGCTACGCTCGCTTCGCTCATCCAATAATCAACTCGCTACAAAAAAAATTGTAAAATTGTTGGATGAGCGAAGCGAAGACTTCAATTTCACTGACCCCCCAAAAAATTTAGCTCGGGTGTTTTTTTTTTTTTTTTTTTCCGTCTGTTTGTTCGCTTTCTACCGGGCAAACGGCATATGCGATCTTGATGAAAATTTGACAGGACCTTCGAAATCTCTGAACTTAGACTTGCCACGTTTTTGGGTACCATCGAAGAAATATTTCTCATGAATATCATACTTTTACGATTTTTTCGGATTTTTTGTGCGATATTTTCGTGCTATTTGGGCCAATTCTGACCAAACGGGTGGCGCTACAACGTTCATATTATACGCGGACATTAGGGTTATGGTGATGTAGTACATTTTGAAAGAAAAAGTTAAAAAAAGTTAGCCAGAATCTATAGAAATAAAGCTTTTAATATAAGATTTTTGGTTTTTTGTACGATATTTTCGTGCCATTTTGACCAAACGGGTGGGGCTACAACGTTCATATTATACATGGACTTTGTTTGTTTTTCCGTCTGTTTGTTCGCTCTCTCCCGGGCAAACGGCATATGCGATCTTGATGAAAATTTGACAGGACCCTCGAAATCTTTAAACTTAGACTTGCCACGTTTTTGGGTACCATCGAAGAAATATTTCTCATGAATATCATACTTTTACGATATTTTTCGATTTTTTGTGCGATATTTTCGTGCTATTTGGGCCAATTCTGACCAAACGGGTGGCGCTACAACGTTCATATTATACGCGGACATTAGGGTTATGGTGATGTAGTACATTTTTAAAGAAAAAAGTAAAAAAGTTTGCCAGAATCTATAGAAATAAAGCTTTTAATATAAGATTTTTGTTTTTTTGTACGATATTTTCGTGCCATTTGGGCCAATTCTGACCAAACGGGTGGGGCTACAACGTTCATATTATACATGGACATTAAGGTTATGGTGATGTAGTACCTTTTGAAAGAAAAAGTTGAAAAAGTTTGCCAGAATACATAGAAATAAAGCTTTTAATATAAGTTTTTTAAGGTAAATAATACCAATTGACAAGAACAAAAGAAACTTGACAACATTCACCCACAATGCGTGGCAGCAAAACAAAGCACTTGCAAAAGTAAAGATATCCCACACAAACTAAAAACTTTAAAAAGCTCATCCATCAACGCGGCGGGACTTTAGCGTTTAACTAGTAATAAAAAGTACAAGCCTTTAAAAAGCATTAATATAACTAGGAAACTTCGCAAACGCTTTGTTTAGTCGCGTTGATGGATGAGTTTTTTATAAGTTTTTAGTTTGCGTGAGATCTCTTTACTTTTGCAATTTCTTTTGAACGCATTGTAGGTGATTGTTGTCAAGTTTCTATTGTTACTTGTTAATTGTTATTATGAAACCTAAAAAAACTCATATTAAAACCTTTATTCTTTGGATTCTGGCTAACTTTTTCAACTTTTTCTTTCAAAAGCAATACATCACCGTAACCTTAATGTCCACGTAAATTATGAACGTTGTAGCCCCACCCGCTTGATCAGAATCGGCAAAATGTCACGAAAACATCGCACAAAAATCGAAAAAGATCGTAAAAGTACGATATTCATAAGAAATATTTCTTCGGTTGGTTTGTGTGTGTAAGTTTCAGAGATTTCGAAGGTCTCCTCCAATTTTCATCAAGATCGCATATGCCGTTTGCCCGGTAGAGGGCGAACAGACAAAAATACAAAACAAAAAATAAAACATTGGAGCTAAATTTTTTGAGGGTCGGTGAAATTAAAGTCTTCGCTTCGCTTCCAACAATTACGTCGCCCACAACCAAGGAACGATCTTGCTTTTCCGGTGCCGAATTGAGAATTTGTGTTATCTGGGCTAGATCTAGAATGAAGTCTACTGATGTAATCCCCCATCCTGATAGTGGTTTTCGTGATTTTCTTAACGATACAATGATGCCGACAACAAATCGGCCACGACCATACCTAGGCCTATGTCTATAGTAGCGTTTGGAGAAAATATTAGCTAGCTAACAATCTGTTTGCCAATTTGTCAGCAGCTCAATATGTTTTTAATTCAATTAATAAAGAAAAATATCAAATAGAGGCAGTTAAGAATATGAATTAATTAATAAAACATAGTTTCTCAGTTTAGAATTAAAAACGTACACCCTGTAGTAGCGCTGTAGGATGTAAAGAAATAAAGAAAGTATTCAGGTATGTCACTCCCCAAGCTCTACTAATATCTCCGTGGCCCCTGATGCAGGTGTGACACCTGCCCGCTGTGCAAAGACGTTAGGTGAGATGCCTACCCGCACGGGCGCTTCTCGCTAGCTGTAAAATCGTGTTTTTGGAAAAGATAGTAACTCTCGGTCTGCAGCTGTCTATTCGCTCACTATACTTTTCGCGCACTTAAGAATTCGCGCAGTTAAGGATTCGCTCACTGTCCTTTCCCGCAATTAGCGTTTCGCGCAGTGTCCATTCGCTCACTTTACTTTTCGCTCACTTAAGGATTCGCTCACTTAACGTTTCGCGCACTTAAGAATTCGCGCAGTGTCCTTTTCGCGCACTATACCTTTCGCGCACTTTACTTTTCGCTCAGTGTCCTTTCGCGCACTTACAAATTCGCGCACTTAAGAATTCGCGCAGTTAAGAATTCGCTCACTTAAGAATTCGCGCACTTTCCATGTTCCCTACTGGTCGAGCTCCTGAAGCGTTCAAGAAAGCGTCCTCTTGGCAGGGAGAAAGTCCCTACTCGATCGCTGACTCGCCAGGGCCCCGATTCATGTACATTTATCCCGGGTATAAGTGGTATAAGGACGGTATAATGCAGGACATGGCAGGATAAGGCCTGGTTAAGTCTGAGCAACTCTCATCCAATCAGAAATTTTCAATCCAACAACAAGTACAACAAATGTTTTTTCCACTGCATTCCACAGCCATGTAAATCAGCATATTTGCAAAAGAACACTAAAAATTTGCACCATCTTTTGTTTTACATTTTTATTTACTGACAGAAGATTGCGTGAGATCATTAAAAGAAAAGAAAAGGCGTATTATTGCCGTAAATTTTGGAATAGCCTAGGACTATCATACTATTGTTCATCTGCATAAGGCTTTTAGTAATCAAAACTAGTTATTTGTGCGGGATGTGTGTCAAAACATGGTCGTGCAGGCCTAGGGTTGCCTAGGAGAGGCCAAGGGCTTGTCAAACGTGTTATGTTAGTATTAATTGTATCTAGTCCTATAGCCTAATCGAACTTTAGGCCTACACTGTTGTATTATGAATAATTTTCTACATCTGGGCCTAGGCCCGAGACGGTTTCTGATTTGTTTTATGAGAGTAATGATAACTTTTCTCGTTTTACACATAGACGCAAAATTTAAAATGTCCGCCATCTGTTTACGTATTTTCTTATCCCCGTGCGAGGAGAGATAAGTCTTCATGAATTGGACTTGGAGTTATACCGCACTTATACCACCTAACTCGGCTTATACCGGGATAAAAATGTACATGAATCGGGGCCCTGGGGATGGAACAGCGTGAGCTGTAACATCCCTTTAAAGGCTCGTCTTCACCTACTATCTAGGTCACTGCCCCTAAGAGTCCAACTCCTTTCGGGTGACACCCTCCGGGTCCCAGGGACCAGGAGGCCAGGCGTTTCTAGTCTCTGGGGGAGGATGCGGCTTTAACCCCCCCTTAGTCCTCTTGTTAGCCGGGCTACCCCAGCTACGTTTGAAGAGTACCGTCTCTACTACACATCTAGAAGCTTACTCCCGGACACCCTTTCGACCAGACGGCCAGGCGTATCTGGAATCAGGTACCTGGCCGAGCAGCGTTACGTCCATGTCCCGTGTAGTCTGCAGGACATGGAGCCAGAGCTCGGCATTAGTTTCAGGGAGCACAAGTACTCCCCTACTAGAACCACCCACACCACGAGAAGGTTCCGAGTTGGATTTAGTGGGGGAGCTGTGAAGGATAGACGTTAAATAAGTAACAAAAAAATGTTATTTCTCCTTCAGGTTCGACGAGAAACTGCGAACTGCGGTCGCCATCAACGTGACCGCCACCAAGGACATCCTCACCATGTGCAAGCAGATGCCCAAGATCAAGGTAACGTAACATTGTGAACCCTTTAGCTCAGTAGTTTCCAGATTTAACACCACTTTTCAAAATCTAAACAATTTATCTGCCAGTTTTTCGTACTTTTAACCCGGATAAGCCGCTATATTAAATTCGGAATTGGATTTTTTTTCATTATTAAATTCTAATTATTAGGAGGATTTTTGAAATGGTTCAAATATATAATTGTGTATTCACACAAAAATACACTAACTTCCGGGATGTCCCGGATATTTTGTTTGCCTGTATTAGATTCAATTTGAACATGGAAAAAAAACTTATTTTTGAAAATAAACTTTAATTTTGGATTTGTTATCAACTTAAATAATATTTTGATTCCAACCATTTCCTATTTGAAAAAATAAAACAATCATCCCTAAAATTTGGTCAAAAATCCGTTTTTATAAAAATCCGCATTTTAACACTTTCAAAGGTACTGATTATTGAATAGCATAGAAGCATAGATGTAGCTTTCATCTATAATCCAGAGCTAGCTTGAATAATCTTTGCCGTTGATGCGCCCTAAAACTACAAATATAATTGAGTCTTCTGGCTCCAACTGTTTGGCACTCAGACCTTCTTCAGTGAGCAGTGTTTGTGCCTAGTTCTGGACGGGAAAGGCCGAGGTGTCGCCCGAAACACACGCATACTATTTCAAACTTTACTTATAACGCAGTTACATTAAATTAATGATTTGTCCTCCTTTGTAAATCAGATTTTTAACTGAATAGGATAGACGTTAAATAAATAAATAAACGTTTAGTGGCTTAACGGCCCAAGTTGTCAACGAAGGTAAATAGATTGGGAGAGTGGCTCTATAATATGAGAACCTTGAGCCCAAGATGAAAGTGGTAAGCTGTCTGATATTTTGTTGAACTATCCCGGATTTAAACTATTTGTTTGCCTAGCTTTGATTGCTTTGTCAACATCCATTAGGAATCAACTGATGGCGTTCTAATATTGATATATTTTTCTCTTACAAAGAGCTAAGCAGTATTGTCTACGACAGAACCTAGCTAGATATTATCACAAAAATGTGTGTGGCTCGTTGGTCTTATGGTTAGAGGCTATGATTCCAACGCAGAAGGTCCAGGGTTCGATTCCCGCTTTAAGCAGAAGATTTTTAGCTTACAACAAACGAATGCTAAGGAATATGAAAACGGTCACTTTGGAGCCGTCCAAGCAACGAGGCACATATTAAAGTACAAGGTTGTTCATAATCAGCCTTGTTGATTCTAGCGCTGTCCGTGGGTGGAATCGTGTCCTGCTTGATTGATCAGTGTTTCCTACTTAACTAAGCCGGTCTCTAGTTGGTCATGGTTTGCTCGTCGATGGTGTCGGCGCCTACATGGTTGGCTTTGGTCTGCTTTGAATGTAATGTCCCCCACTTAAAATCAGTTCAGACTCGAAATACGATTTTTATCCTGATCTTTCCAGGCTGTCGTCCACGTGTCCACCGCCTACTGTAACTGTCATGTAACCGAGATAGACGAGAAGTTCTACGATCCACCAATGCCTCATGAGAAACTATGTTCGCTGGTCGACTCCTGCAGCGACGAGATGCTGGACAAGATAACACCGCTGTAAGTATAATATTTAGTCGTCATCCAGTGGCGTAGGAACTATTTTTTTAGTGGGGGGGTCACACTCAATTTGACTACGAGGTTGGGTGGGCAAACCGGGGTCTGGGGCGAGGCCCCAGCCGCCGGAGGCTTTTTCGCCGTAGGCGAGATTTTTTTAAAAAGGTGCCCTTGATAGGTGGCCTAAAACACGTTTTCAGGTGAATTTTAATTATGAATAAGGGTTACATTTTGAAGCTTATATTGCATTGAAGATTGTTTACCTGACTAAAATCGTTCGACAGTCTGCTTGGGAGTGAAAACACTGCATACAAAATATAATGAATATTAGTGTTGAATCAGATGGCTAGTCTAGTCTCGCAAATCACTTCTCTTACTGAATCTTTATAAAAAATGTTTACAAAAACCTTCCTTTTTGTTTGCAGTCCCGACTGTAATAAAAATCCTAAAAATCACCCAACAAGCTATAAGTTAGAAAATGACACCCATACCTGGCTTGACCCCCCCACTGGGGGGGGGGTCAAGCCAACAAGTGGGGGGGGGAGTTTCCCCCCATCCCCCCCCGTTCCTACGCCCCTGTCGTCATCCAAAACTTGTTTGAGTTGACTGTAACAAACCTCGGTCTCTAGCCTGGCACTAGACGTTTCGCCAGAATCGTTTCCGGCATCATCACGAGTCATCAGTGACTTATTTCTCATTCAAGAGCGCGCATAGATACTAAAGCGTGTGTGAGAGTGACAGTTACAGTCGCCTGCAGCGCGCGTCCTCATGTTGAGAGGTGCGGGGCGGCGAGGTTGTTTTGCTCGAGGCAGGCTCTGGTGCAGTGTGCACAAGGAAAAGTTACTATAACGTTGTGTAGTATTTTTGTACTAACAGATCTGACTACCACGAACGTTCAAATCACAGTGACTGCCGTGCGAGCATTAAGTTAACACACACTATTATCACGCAACTGGTTGCCCCTAGCAACAAAGAAAATTGACTCTAAACAAACTTTGGCGCCTGCTGTACCCAAATACAGCAATACTTAATAGACTCATAGCTTAAAAATAATGAAAACAAAATTATAAGCCTTTGTACAATATTGTATAAGTAGACCTATAATTTGATTAAACAAATACTAGAAGTCTTCTCTTAAAGGTAGTGACGTTGTACAAAGCAGTAAATATTCTAAAATATGCAAACATAACCTACAAACAAGGCCTACAATTTAATGGGAAATAAAGCATTTATCGCTCAAGCAATTCAAGTAGGCTTATAATATTTTTCAGGGGTTGTAATTGTGTCGAAATCATAACTTTGAGAGAATTTGTCGAAAACTCTACCCGTTGTTTCTAATTGGAAAATAGCTGTGTTTGGAGTTTGGGCGTTGCCATGGGCCGCAATGATGAAAAAAGTGAGGGGTGGCGAGGTCATATCGATATGCTTACGAGGGCGGTGTGTTCTTCTTGCAGGGTGTTGGACAAATGGCCGAACACGTACGCGCTCACCAAGGCGGTGGCGGAAAACATAGTCAAGCGAGAGAGCGAAGATTTGCCGATCGTTGTCTTCCGACCGGCTGTTGGTGAGTTGCCGGATCAATAAAACATATAAAGGATCAATAAAATATATAATAATAATTTAAAACACAATTACAATGTAAACTATGAAACGGACAAGATACAATAAGTTATATGAAAATATAAATGAGTGTTTTGTAAAAGTAAATGCAGCATGCAAATGCACTTGCTTGTTAGTCTTTTGGTCAACAAAGAAGGGGCCCTGGGGGGGGGGTTGTTTTTACAGCTCACCCAGATAAAAATTCTCCAAGGAAATTGTAGCTTCTTTTTTAAAAGTGTGTAAATATTATTTATTTTGTGTCTCGCAGTGATAGCTACGAACGAGGAGCCGGTGGCCGGCTGGATCGACAGTCTCTACGGTCCGACAGGGGTGGTGTTTGGCGCGGGTACGGGTGTACTGAAGACGCTGCACTGCGACTCGGAAGCTCTGGCGGAGGTGGTTCCCGTGGACATGGTGGTCAACGCTATGATCGCCTCTGCCTGGGACATCGGACAGACCAACAGGTAGGCGTGACGTTGTCCCTGTGCGACCCTCTTGAGAAGGAGACACACACTTGGCCATTTGCAAATAACTATTTGCTTGGTCAGAAAGCAAGACAAAAAGAATGATTACAAAGTGACATGATTTTTTTTACTATTAAGTGCCTAGCTCGTCAGTCGTCAGGGATTTTTTGGCACCAATAAAAATTTGTAGAAAAGGTCACAACCTCCTCTAGACATTGATAAAAACTATATTTTAGTTCTTATTTCACCAAGGATGCGCTCAGCACCCCATTTCTTAAAAATAAATGGATTTTGAGGGTAGTGCACCTTGATTTTTAAAGGAAAGCTGATGGGTTAATTCCTTTTTTTGACAGTGTATGGAGATTTATATTGTGGGACTCATAATCAAATATAACGTCCTGATTACTTAGCACACTGTCCAATGAACAGCAAGTGTCTGGGGCTTTAAATTAATTTCTGTATCATCCGGGGCACATTTTATACCAAAAGGAAACCTATAAAGTCGAAACATTCCATATGGGTAACGTTATAGTGCAAACAAAAGTACCTTAAATAATTGTATTTGCCAGGTAGTTGATGTAAGGTCAAGAACTGAAAATGTATAATTAAATAATGTTAATAAATAATTATATAACAACAATACCAAAATGCAAGGCTGTACACTCATTCTGCTTGGATTTATCAAGTCTTGATTTCAAGTAAACATGCTTGTTCTGGGCCTGGTTAATAGCGTAATGCTTGTTCCATGGCCAGTAAGGAACCGCCCATCTACAACTACGTCTCGTCGTGCGAGAATCCGCTAAACTGGAAGGCCTTCATGTCCTACGTCGCGGAGCACGGGTTGTTGGTTCCGCCCACGCAGGCCATCTGGTACTACTGTCTGACGCTAAACAAGTACTACTGGGTGCACTGGATCTACACCCTGTTCCTCCACTTCCTGCCGGCGCTCTTCGTCGACGCTTACTCGTCGTTACAAGGGGACGTCACCCAAGTAAGAACCGGCATCATGTAACATGAGCACGTGGTTAACAATGTAAGAGATCTTAAGACTGTTGGCTAAGCTCGAGAAAACCAGGCTTTGACGCAGAACGCAGAGGCTAAGTCAAGATCACTTTGAAACTCTTTCATTTGTCCTATCGGGTTGTGTTTTGCACCAAAATGTTAAGTAAGAATGTGTAATACTAATATAGTTGGTATCAAAACTGCTCACTTTTCTTATAAACTGACAGTAAATATGACACCAAACTGTTAATTTCTAGTTAATTCCCAATTTTGTTTTTGAAATTTCAAAATCGGCTTTGCTGGAGAAACGCGCTCATCCTTTGTGAACAGCCTCCCAAAAAATGCAGATTTTTTGGATGGAAATTAAAGGTAAAAAAATGGTACGTTCTGTATGTGAAATTAGCTGAGTTTGACGATCAAGCTTTTTCTAAATCGGCATTTAACATTGTAAAATAAGTTGGCCTGAGCTTGGCAAACAGTCTTAATTATCGTTGCTGAAAAATAGACAATAATATAAGTAGCCTATCAGATTGATTGTCTGTAAACCTTAGCGCGTGAACTTTCCCCGTGCAAGCCTCAGCGGCTCGTCTTAAAGCCGACGTAGGACATGCGTTTTAAGCAAATTCCTTTTTGCCCAGCCAACTGACGACACAGGTGTTTGAACTTTTGGGTAGTTGTCTCTGAAGTAGAAATATGGGGCTCTACAGTAACATTTTATGAAAAATGAAATTAAAATAATTTAAAACAAATATTTGACAGTCAGGATTTTTTATTTTGTTAAAAAGTCTCAAAATTTACCATATTTGTGGATTGATACAGGCCAATTGACAAAAAATATTGAAAATCCACGACTGAAGGTCTATCCATGTATGCATGCTTCTTTGACAACATGTCAAGTTTAATACACATCAGATTCTCTCCGGACCGAGCGAATAGCTATTTCCCAACTGTCAACATGTGTCCAATTCCCTCCTAAACTCGTAACGTTTCAGGCTGTGGGACATCTACAAGAAGATCGAAAAGTTCTCGAACGTCATCTCCTACTTCAGCACGAAGACTTGGAGATTCCGCAATGACAACGTGCAAAGTCTGTGGCGTCGCGTCTCGCCCGCCGACCAGGCGCTGTTCATGTTCAACATGCAGCAACTCGACTGGCACAGCTACTTCTACAACTACATCCGAGGCTGCAGGGTGTTCCTAGCCAAGGACGAGCTGTCCACCATCCCTAAAGCCATGGTCCGGTGGCGCAGGTGAGAGTGCAGATTAACATTACTAGGAAGCTTTGCAAACACCCGCCGACCAGGCGCTGTTCATGTTCAACATGCAGCAACTCGACTGGCACAGCTACTTCTACAACTATATCCGAGGCTGCAGGGTGTTCCTAGCCAAGGACGAGCTGTCCACCATCCCTAAAGCCATGGTCCGGTGGCCAGGTGAAGAGCTTACATTGACTAGAAGCTTCATCAAACACGCGACTGGCGCGGTTATGGTCAAATGAAGCAATTGACTGGAAGCTTAATTCCGCGAACTGATCGAGTCTGCAGGTTCTACCAAGGACGCTTCACTTTCTACAAGCCTATCCGGTGGGCAGGTGATCTAAGCAGATACATGCTGAAGCTTGCAATCACCGTCGACCAGCGTTGAGCAGATTCAACAGAAACTTGAACCCGGCACCAGCGTGCTTTGCTCACACTAGACCGAGCTGCAAGGTTCCTACCAAGGACGAGCTGTCCAGCTATTCCTAAAGCGAGTGCCCAGGTGGCGCAAGAGAGGTCCAGTGACCAGGCTGAGGAGTTCAAACATTACTCAGACTTGCAAAACGTCCACAGCGTCATTTCACATCAGGCAACTCGACGCCACTATTTCTACAACTACATCCGAGGCTGCAGGGTGTTCCTAGCCAAGGACGAGCTGTCCACACCCTAAGCCATGGCCCGGGTGGCGGCAGGTGAGAGAGCAGATTGACATTACTAGGAAGCTTTGCAACACCCGCGACCAGGCGCTGTTCATGTTCAACATGCAGCAGACTCGACTGTACAGCTATTCTACAACTATACCGAGGCTGCAGGGTGTTCCTAGCCAACGAGCTGTCCACCTGCCAACCATGTCGGTCAAGGGCAATAGCCATTGAACTGCAGGTGAGAGTAGCAGATAACATTCAGGAAGCTTTGCAAATCACAGCCAGCGCAGGAGCAGCGTTATTCAAATCACAACTCGACTGCAGGTGTTCTACTGCAACGTGTCACATCCCTAAAGCCTGGGGTGGCCAGCCAGGGAGAGTTACCATCCTAACTTTGCACAGGCCGGGCGCAGTATGTAAGCAGAACATTCGGCACAGCTATTCACGACTAGAGCTGCAGGGGTTCTGCCAAGACACTGACACTCCAGCGCATGGCCGTTCAGAATGCAGTCAACTCGACGGCACAGCTATTTGCAAACAACCCTACCAGGCGCAGTTTTCCATGCAAGACGAGCCAGTTTCTACACACTTAAAGCGCATGGTCCGGTGTCGCAAGGGAGGAGACATCACTAAAGCCATGGTCCGGTGGCGCATGGAGCAATTAACACAGGAAGCTTGAACACCGCCGACCGGCGCTGTTCATGTTCAACATGCAGAACTCGACTGGCCACAGCTATTTACACTGTATCCAGCTGCATGGGTCTGAGGAGGTCCTGATCCAAGCAGCCTGCACCTCCTACGCGTGAGACGAGTGGGCATAGAAAGCTTTCAAATACCCCTGAACGGCGTTGTTCCACTGCAGAACCAGGCGGCAGCTTTCACAACCAGGCGCGTGTCCTACCGACTGGACGGTCTGCAGGATACTCCTAGCAACTAATGCCGAGGCTAGGCAGGGTTCCTAGCAGGACGAGTGCCACCATCACCTAAAGCCAGGTGGTTCCATGTAGCAGGTGAGAAGCGATGAACATTCTACGAGCTTGAACATCCTGCGCAGGCGCGTCAGCTGTCCAACTAAGCCATGCGGTGGCAGCAGCTACTTCACACAGATTCCGAGGCTGCAGGGTGTTCTAGCCAAGGACGAGCTGTCCACCAGCCCAAGCCAGGTCAGGTGGCGAATGAAGGAAGATTTACTAACTAGACTTGCAACAGCGCCGGTTTCCAGGCCAGCAGTTCCACCATCCAAAGCATGTCCGTGGCGCAGGTGCTAGAAGACATGACGCAGGGTTCCTACCAAGGACGAGCGTGCACATAAGCCGAGATCGGGCGAGGTTCAACAGCAGCAGTCTAAAGCAACTTACAGAGCTTGCAATAGGCAGCGGTCCAGCCAAGGCGAGCGTCACCATCAAGCAACTCGACGTGGCGAGTGGAGCAGCATTTCTATAACTAATAGGCAAAACCCGCGCCAGGCCTAGTTCAGTACATGCACAATCCTAGCCATCGCGTTTGACAAGTAATAGAGAGTCAGGTTGAAGCTTGACGAACACCCCACCAAGCGTGTCAGGTAGCTGCAGGCAACTGAGGCAAGCTATTCACATATAAGTATGAGGCTCACGGGTTTTCCAGCTGCACAGGCACGAGCTGTCCCACATCCCTAACCATGGTCCGGTGGCCAGGTGAGAGGAAGTTCCTACAACAGGAAGTTTGACCAACCCTGCCAGCACAGGCGCAGTCATGTCAAAGTTCACAACTGGCTGCAACTGCATCTAAGCGTCATTCAGGCTCAAGGCATGCCAGCAAGTGAGCCACCAATCTAAACATGGTCAGGGTGTCGCAGGAGATTCAACATCAGAAGCTGAACAGCGCGCAGGCGGTCAGTTAACATGGTTCACTGGAAGGACAGCTATTCTACAACCATCCGAGGCTCAGGGTGTTCAGCAAGGACGACTTCCAACTTCCTAAACCTGGTCCGGGCGCAGGTAGGAGTATAACATCAGGACGATTGTCAACCACCAACCGTCCGGGCGCTGTGTGCAAGCATGACATACTGGAAGCATTCTGCAACACCTATCCAGGGCTGCAGTGTTTCAAGCAGGACGAGCGTCGGCACTTAACCATGGCGGTGGCCAGTAGAGAGTTACCATACTAGAGCTTTCCAACAACGCCGACGGTCGCGTCATGTTAACATGCACATCCGAGGAGCTGACACTCTCACTATCGAGCTGCAGTTTCAGCTCAAGACTGCACAGCTATTTAACAGCACGGTGGGCAGGTGAGAGGCTACCATACTAGAGCTTTGCACCCGCTGACAGGCCAGTTCATGTTCAACATGCAGAACCGCGCAACTTCTACAACTACTAGCACGCAGGGTTCCTAGCCAAGGACGAGCTGTCCACCATCCCTAAAGCCATGGTCCGGTGGCGCAGGTGAGTGCAGATTAACATTACTAGGAAGCTTTGCAAACACCCGCCGACCAGGCGCTGTTCATGTTCAACATGCAGCAACTCGACTGGCAACAGCTACTTCTACAACTACATCCGAGGCTGCAGGGTGTTCCTAGCCAAGGACGAGCTGTCCACCATCCCTAAAGCCATGGTCCGGTGGCGCAGGTGAGAGTGCAGATTAACATTACTAGAGAAACGCCAAAGTCGTTGTTAAACGAGTGAGTGAGCCATGTGTTGATTACCCGGTATCATTCCCCATACTGGGCTAGATCCAGCCTTAGGTATAGGGGAGGAAAGGGGATGTTCCCGGGTACTCAACACTTGGCTCACTCACTCGTTTAACAACGACTTTGGCGTTTCCCTAGTTTAAATTAAACATTCAAAATGCGAACCATGTTCAAAACGTATTAGCGTGAAACATTAACAAATTTCCAAGATAAATACAAATGACCTAATTTTTATTTCCCATTTTTAACACCCCTCAAAAATAATATGTAGGTGTAAAAATATAAAAAAGTTCGAACCATCGGGTATCGAACCCCAACCCTTCGTGCGGTAGACTTAATGCTCACCACTAGGCCATGCCAGCCAGGTGTATCTCGTAGCGCTAGCTGCTACTAAACAAATGCTATTAATATTTATAAAAAATCACATTTTTATTTATTGAAGGACTAAATTGCAATGGATCTAGCTGATTTTGTTAACAGTTCTCAGTTAACTCGTACCGGATGTATGTTTAAAATTTCAGCGCAATCTGTTTAGCGGTTCGGCTGATTTTTTATGTACAGACAGACAGACACACAGAATCACAGAATGAGCGCCGTTTGAGTTGAATGGAGACACTTAGTCGCTCCGCTCCCTCGTTTAATAATATTGAACTTTATTTTAATTTTTTTTAAATAATATTGAAATAAATATAGAATTTTCAATTTTAGTTAATATACAAAAAAAATACTTTTACATTATGCAACTATTCAAATTGACATCATTGATAAAATATTGTAATTATTGAATAAGATTGTGCTCATCATTCTTGTTGACACATTTCTTTCCTTCAAAAACAATATGGATTATCAGAGCATTGCTGGACATTTTGTGTGACCAAGTTATTTATAGTCCTAATTCGTATATATATATATAACCATGTTAGTTTGTTCTGCGGCATCATTTATCCTTCAGTTCAATTTAATTCGTTTCATTGCTGTAGTAGATGATTATTATTTTATCAACTATTCATTTCCCTACTTTTTTTAGAAATTTATTTATTAAACGTCTATCCTTTTTAGTTATAAAAATGATTTACAATGGAGGACTACAATTTCATTACTAGGCTAAGTACGAAGGTTGGCAGAAAGAGCAGCATGCTCAAGCACAAGGTGTCTGCCTGCCTCTACAAAACAAATTGTGAGAGTAAACAAACTATTATAAAACAGAAGAAAAAGAGAAACAAAACAATATCAATCAATATTAAATTAAGTTAAGTTAAGCAATCATAACGTAGCAGAGTTGATAACTCTCTTGAATGGTGACATGGCAAGACCTTGGATCTCTCGGACAGACATTAGACAGTAGTTCCAAATTGTGGCAGCTCGGCAATAGAACCCATTTATGTAGGCACTGGTTCGAGCAAATGGTGGCGTGATGGACTGGGCCAGATGGTACCTAGTAAGGTTTAACAAAATTGTGCAGCTTGAAGGTCATATATTATTTTCATTACTTGATGTCAACACAATTGAAAATAAATTAGTAATAATAACAATAATAATAATTAAACGAGGGAGTGGAGCGACCGAGTGTCTCCATTCAACTTAAACGGCTCTCATTCTGTGATTCTGTCTGTCTGTACGTCGAAAATCAGCCGAACCGCTGAACAGATTTCGCTGAATTTTAAACAGATATCCGGTACGAGTTTACTGAGAACTGTTAACAAAATCAGCTACATCCATTGCGATTTAAGCCTACAATAAATAAAAATGTTTTTTTTTAAATATCGATAGCATTTGTTTAGTAGCAGCTAGCGGGACGAAATCTGCGTGGCTGGCATGGCATAGTGGTAAGCATTTAGCCTACCGCACGGAAGGTTGGGGTTCGATGCCCGTTGGTTAGAACTTTTTTTATATTTTTACACCCACTTATTATTTTTGAGGGGTGTTAAATGGGTAATAAAAATTAGGTGATTTTGATTTATCTTGGAAATTTGTTAATGTTTCTCGCGAATACGTTTTGAACACGATTCGTATTTTGAATGTTCAATTTAAATAATTATTGTTGCAGAGTGAGTTCCAGTTTAAATAAGGTGACCAGACGGACCGGTTTTAGAAGTCAGAACACTTGTACCGGTGTCCCGAGTGACTCAACTAGGGAAACGCCAAAGTCGTTGTGAAACGAGTGAGTGAGCCATGTGTATAGTACCCCGTATGGTATCATTCCCCATACTAGGCTAGATCCAGCCTTAGGTATAGGGGAGGAAAGGGGATGTTCCCGGCTACTCAACACTTGGCTCACTCACTCGTTTAGCAACGACTTTGGCGTTTCCCTAGTATACTAATATACCTTAAGTTAAATGTACTAACACCAAAATATACATTTACAAATGGGAGTACCTATTACTCTATTCTTTAATCAAAATGTCCCCGATTAAGGGGAATCCCTAGACCCAAATATGATTTCTAAAGAATGCAGTAAAGACGTCTGAAAAGTAAGTAGAATGTAAGAGGGGCTTTATAAAAGAGCGGATAATTTTTTTGAAATTTTTTTGACGGGACATAACCTCAGAATCAACAATTGTATTCAAATTACTGGAATCAGTTGCTCAAGTTCAAAATTGAATTTTTAGCAGCGGTTTTTTCACTTTTTTGTATATTATTTCTACACTCCTTTATCTACAACCTAAATATAAGTATTATTGGTTTTATATGGTTTCTGGCGTTGCACGATTTTTTCCGTTAAACGGTACAAAATTTGAAATTGTACCGGCAGGCGAAAAAATTGTGCAACGCAACAAACCATATAAATCCAAAAATCCTTTTATTTAGGTTATAGATAAAGGAGTGTAGAAATAATATACAAAAAACCGCTGCTAAAAATTCAATTTTGAACTTGAGCAACTGATTCCAGTAATTTGAATACAATTGTTGATTCTGAGGTTATGTCCCGTCAAAAAAAAATCAAAAAAATAATCCGCTCATTTATTAAGCCCCTCTTACATTCTACTTACTTTTCAGACGTCTTTACTGCATCTATGTCTTTTAAGAGGACATAGGGCACTCAGGTTACACAGATACGAATAGTTTCCAAATCCATGCTATAACTATATATTTATTTATGCGCTCAAATACAGCAAACATTCACACAAACACAAACAACCATAACAGAATAAAACAATACCGGTAAATCGCAATTTATGTAATTATATTATAATTTAGGTGATGATGAAATGAGGCTTTAAAAAGTAATAATACATATTAAAAATAACAAAACATGTAATAAAACAACGTATCATTAAGTATCACTAAAACTTAATCTTACCTGTCTGATTAATGACTTGCAAGATGCAGAATTGATGATAAAAAAGGCTTAAATTCATTAGCAAAAATGTTGGTTGATTGAGATTGTGGATGGAGTTGAAAGTTCTTGGAAGACAAATGAATAGTGAATCGTTTTGTGGTTGACAGACACATCAATAAATGTTATAAAATTACTAAAACCGCTCTGCAACTATTTGTTATTTGTTGATATTGTTATAATAAAATGAAAATTGAAATAGAAACTACAAAAACAAAACAGTAGTACAACCTACATACTTAAAGTAATCTTTGCTGCAGTTATTGAAACTTCGGTCTGTTATTTTTATATTTGATTCATTAATTAATTGCATTTAATATCCTTTTTATTTGTTGCCAAAATTGTTGTGTTTTAATGCATTGTTGTTGAAATAATACTATTTCAAATATTTTTACCCGTGGCTGGTTCTAACCAGCATGCCCCCCAACCCCCAGGTTAGAGTGGTGCATTATGACCTAACGGTTGACGCGTCCTTAATAAAAAAAAAATAAAAAATAACTATAGTTCATTGTTGTGTCTGAATAAATGTAATTAGATTTATTTAGTTGTTCTCCTTTGTAAATCGGTTTTTATAACTGAATAGGATGGACGTTAAATAAATAAATTTTAAAAATTTAAAAAAAATTAAAATTAAACAATTATATTAGGTTTATACTATAATAATTGTTCCAGGTTGTATTGGCTGCATCAAGCCGTGAAGGTCATATGTTCGCTGGTCATCTTGAGGGTCGCCTGGATGATCGTCTCGAGCGTGTACGGCCTAGTCGCATCCTGAGTACGAGCTACAATCAGAACAAGAACATCGTTACCAAGATAGTTTATCAACCAAGTAACAAGGCCTACTGAAGAACAATTCCCAATGTGAGTCTTCACAGTCGCTCGCTAAAATAATTGTTTCTTTGATGATCGAAACTTAAAAGCAGCGATGGACAAAATAATTAATTACAATTATTAGGGTTACCATATTTATGAACATTTTAATGTAGAACAAGAGTCCTCCCGAACATCATCGAGGCATAACTGTTGGCTGAGAAGGGTAGGGGGGGTTAAAAAACTTTTCCGATTTTGTATTAGGATTAGATAAGTCACAACACATAGGTTATGAACTGGTTTGTAATAAAATCATGATATACACATGATGTTTTTTACCGATCGTGTCAACTTTTAAGGTTCAATGCACCAAAAACATTTTCGTGTTGAGAATACTAGACCTAGACAATATTACACCGAGATGGAAAGGAAACACATTGTATGGCTTTTTCTTTTAATTACGAAATATAAACTTTCAGTTTGCCAAAGTAATGTATAAGTAAGTGGGTGTAATTGTATTCATTTTAACAAAAAATATGGACTTAAGTCCAGGATTTTCGGATATGGTGACCCTTAGTTCAATACAATATTGGTTTCATAGAATATTTTAGATATACAATCTAAATCTGTACACAATAATAAAATTAGATTTTGTATTGGAAACTGACTGGAAATGTGATTGTGGGTTGGAAAACATTGGTAACTGTTTAGAGAATTTTATAGTTTGGTGCAACTATCACTAAGAAAAACCTCAATAATATATTA
Source organism: Sweltsa coloradensis (assembly GCA_024449915.1). Lineage (NCBI taxonomy): Eukaryota > Metazoa > Arthropoda > Insecta > Plecoptera > Chloroperlidae > Sweltsa > Sweltsa coloradensis. Next base: position 62,705 of record JAMZAV010001609.1, on the reverse strand, counting down.
GTTATGATAAATTTTCAATAATATCAATGTTGAAATACAATGAACGGATGTACTAGAAGCAATGTAAAGTTACGACGTTTATATTTGCAAGATGTTCCCATATTTGTTACCAATTAAATTTAAACACATTATAATACAAAGGTCATAAAGAATATTCAATATATTTATTTACAAATACAAGACTTGTTATTGATATTGAGAACCCGAGACATCATAAGGTCACCTTCAAGTTTACAGGTGTCGGGCTTCAGTCGATCTGTTTTGATGCTCGAAGACAACCTGAAAGAAGAGAACAAATTAGCTTAGTTAATATTCACCTTGTTATTTTGATGTATGTCCTACTTGAGAAATCATATATTTGCAGATCGTTTTTTTTCCGTGTGTGCGAATTACTCTTATACAAAGTGATATAAGTTTTCAATAATTTATACAATAAAGATTAATATTCAATTAATAATAACAATCAGTAAACAACAAAATACATAAAACTTAAATCACATTTTAAAGATATTACATTTTAAATGATCAGAAAACTTAACTTTTGATTTTTTTTTCATTAACAAATTGAAATTAAAAAACAGTACATTGCATTCCATATTGATACAAAGTGTGGATAATAAAAATTGATAACAATTAAAAAAAGCTACACAAATTTAACTTAAAAAGAACAAAAGTAAACAAAAGTAATATACCTAATTTTACTTATTTATTTCTATAAGGTAAATTAAATAATAAATCTGCCAACACTTCAAGAGCCCTGGCTGAAACAGACGAGTCCCGGTTGACTTCAATGCTGGTGATTTGAGCGTAAACGAGCGTACCACGAGCGATCAGTAGATACAGTACGGCAAGGTCGTAATGATCCCGCAGCCGTAAGCTTACTGAGGATGCGTTCCTCACGGCTGCCGACGAGAGCTGAACGCATCCACAGAACACACCTGAAACAGAAAATAAACACGGCCAGGAGGCGCGCGCATGTAATGTAGGAGACACAGCGGTGTTGCTTCATCAGCAGAGTGGGTGGGGGGTACAGGATGGAGGGGGGGGGGAGGGAGAGAGAGAGAGAGAGAGAGAGAGAGAGAGAGAGAGAAATTGAAGAGGGAATAGGACACATTTTGCAGTTAGAAAAATAGCTACTATTTGTTTGACCAAGAAGCATCTAACGTCTAATATGAAACTTTGCAAAGTTGTCAATAAAGTAATAAAGTAAACATGGACAGCACTACAGTAATAGATTTTACAAATTTCATCTTAATCAAACAGATTTTTTTTGGACTTTTTAACCCGAGAGTAGTCGCGCCCCTGTTTGTAACGTTATAGTAGTCGCGCCCCGGTCCTTTAGACCGCATTATTTATTATGGGCTAATAACATCAGGATGACGTTTTGATTACGAATATAAGGTAATTTATCATATATGTGACAGCATAGGCCCTACATGGTTATATTAATCAATTATCAATCAATAATCAATAAATAATCAATCAATATTCAATCAAACACAGAATGTTGCAAACCTACAAAAAAGTTTCCAAATATATTTTGAAACACCCTTTGGTTCGAATTATTAGTAAACCAAGACAGTAATATTATGCCAACACTGTATGTTGAAGAATAATCAACCTACAATAACAAAATACATGTCTCATAATAGTGATTGAGTATGCATATTATTTTTGCCTCCCTTAGTAGTCGCGCAGCGGTCGAAAAGACCAAGCAACCGAACAGGACCTCTTATCTAAGTTGAAGTTCTGCAGAACACTGAATCGCGTATTGCACACTGGCTTCAGAAATCTTTTTGCGAAGGTAGGCGGAACTAGACAAGCAATGCATGCGCGCTGTACAAATACTAACTGTTGAAAAAAAAAGTCGGTCTAAAAGACCACACGCGACTACTCTCGGGTTAAGAAAATCTAAAAAATTGTAAAAACTAATTTTTTTATGATTAAAAACAAATTTTAGAAACATACTGTAGAGCCATACATTTCCACATGGTGACAAATGTTCAAAATTTCAGTGGTGTCATTAGCCAAGCGAATAGCAATTTGCCAAAAACGCGTGTCCTATACAGTCCCTCTTGAGTGTTCACCAGACAGACATGTTCTCCGCACGCTCGTAAGCAGATGTACAACGCTCTGGAGAAAAATGGAAACGACATACGAGAATTCTAAAAAGCACACGTAACATAGATATTTTTATGCAGAACAACATACAAGAAACAGAATTGCTTTATGTAATAAACCCTACCATTCACCATTGTTAAGCGTAAAGTCAATGCGACTTCTTCTTGTACCCATTGCATCGACTTTATGCGTAACAATGGTATATTGTAGGGTTTATTACATAAAGCAATTCTGTTTGTTGTATGTTGTTCTGCATGAAAATATCAGTTGTTTGCTTTTTATAATTACTATTCTCGTACGTAGTTCCAATTTTTCTCCAGAGCGTTGTACGTCTTAACTTGAGTGTTTACGAGCGTGCCGTGTACACGTCTGTCTCGTTAAGACTCTTTAAGCTTTCGCAGGTTTCAACCTTAAAATTAGTAATAACTGATAAATTCCACCACAACTTGTAATTTTATTCAATAACATAAGAACAGGAAAAATAGTTGAATGCATTGATATAAAACACCAAATGTGGATAGTATATTGTTTATAAGGTAAAATTGTACGACACGAATTGAAATAATGTAAACACAGCGTATTGGTTGGCAGTATATGCCGTTAAAAGTGTGATTTCACTCCATAGCAATTGCCTGGCAACAGATTGTTTAAATCCAAGATGGCAGCGCCCATGCGACCTTGTAACCCTTGATCTTAGCAGCGTATGTTGACCAATGACCATGCATGTCTAAGGGTTATATGGGCGCTGCCATCTGGGAGTTAAACAACCCGTTAAGTGTTAAATTTTTTATAATGATACAGAACATTTTAGCATAACATTGAGAATTCTTGTTCACATTTGTTCAATATATTTAAAAGTATGTTTGATACCACTATTTTTTTGGTAAATTTCAAGGAAAACTTAAGATATTAGTTTTAAATAAAATGTAAGTATCAAATTATAATACTGTATATAGTGACTTTATGCATACTGTATACATTTTCCACAACTAGGTAAAAAGCAAGTCTTATTACAGCATGGCAATTGGTTTAGATCGGCAGCCCCAAATGTTATTATTACACAGTGTAATGTATCTACGTATATGAACCATCCTATTAACAAAAACATAACCTATTTGCTACCAAGTCACTACAATAATTATTCAGCTACGAATTTAGTTTGAAAGTGTCAACTGTTCTTACACCATTCATTAAAAACATTTGTTATGATATTACAGTACATTTTCTTATAGTTGTATCTCCCTTAAGAAATGCCATTGATTTATACTTATCTAGGTAAAATAGCCACAGAAAGGATAAGCAGGAGTGTTATAAGGAAATGTATTGGAATTTACACATTTTAAAAGGACGACTAGACCCAATATAAAAACTGTTCAAAATTAATGTAGTTTTGTAAATCAGAACACAATGACTCGAATACTCGAACACTGAATAACTAACGCATGGTATTTTGTATTTTTGATGAAACTATTGTAATCAACTATTGGCAATAGACAACATTAGTGTGTCCATCATGGCCGCTCATGGCAACGCCCAGTTTTGTTCCCATTAGAAACCAATGGGTGGTATTTTCGGCAATGTATCTTGAATAAATCTTTACTTTTCTCAATCACATATCTTTTCCCGATGAGTTCGACACGAATATGTTTAAACTTGAAGATTAGATTACTTATCTTGAAGACTTCTAGTCTTCTAATACGATATCATTTTTGAGTTATTATGTTCAAGTTTCATGAGTCTATGAAGTATTGCTGCATTTGGTTTCTGCAGGCGTCAAAGTTTGTTTGGAGTATATTTTTTTCGTTGCAAAGGGCAACCAGTTGCGCGGCGTCACCACTAACAGTGTCAACCGGCTGTGGACGGACGGTTATCGTTCCACCCGACATGAACTATGTGATCTCTACTGGAAAAACAAAAATCTCATGATTGCCTCAAAAATGCAAAAAAATGCAGACATTTGAAAATAAGTTATCGGTAAAGTAAACAATTCATGATCAGTTTTTCTATGATCCGAGTAATTCTTGGGATTCAATACTAAAGTAATTTCTGCAGTTTTAATATCGTCAGCAGACATTTCTTCTCTAAACACGTAACAGTTGGCTGCAGTGCCATCAGTCTGGTGATTTATAGGACAGATCCTGATAACGTCTACAAACTACTGGTAATTAATAGAAAAATAAAGATCTAGTTTTATCAGTGGCGTATCTAGAAATGTACAATGTGGGGTCAACATGCCAAACAACAAAAGCCCGTCATAGCAATAGCTTCAAGAGAATGTTAGAATGGTTACAAATAATGAAATGAAGTACCAAGGCTCAGAATATATTTTTTAATTAGGGCATGGGGGGGAGGGTTCCCACAATTTGGAAACACCAACGAGTTTTAATTTATATCAACACTTTTCAAATCAGTTGATGCCTCGACAGAAAACAAAACACAATCTTAATGTTAACTCATTAACCCTGTTCACGGTTGGTGAAGGAAACAGAAGAACAACTTTGTAAGGCTATTGTAATAGCACCCTTACCGATATTTTGAAAGTTAAAGGAAAATGGCTGAAAGTTGATTGAATGAAAGAGGAACTAGATTTTTTATGGCACAATAGAGCGTTTGGCCATTATATGCAAATTGTGGGTCAACAACAAAATGAAAGTTCTAGGTGCACTACCTAATTTTGAGATATAATTTATTTTAATCTAGGTGCCCGTAAGGGCGCCGCAGCCAAGCCGTGGTGGGCTACACACTCAGGCAACTTATACAGCAAGCAGAGTTGGGGTGATTTCGAGGTGTCACCCAGCCGTCATGAAACGTGATGTGAACTTGAAAACTATCAAAATCGAGGGGATTTAGGTGTCCGACAACACATGCCAAATTTGGTTGGGATACGAGCATTCCTTCTTGGTGAAAAAATGACTTGAAACATGCTCAAAATCACTTTAAGGATGTTAGCTACTACTACTGGCTACTACTATCTAATTCGTCAGTTTCAATTGCCCAGCGATTCTGACCAAACGGGTGGGGCTACAACATTCATATTTTACATGGACATTATTAATGAAATACATTAAGGTAATAGTGATGTAATTCCCTTTGAAAGAAAAAGTAAAAAAAAAATACTGGAAGGCTTCCAAATACAGGTTTTTAAAATAAGCCTTATACAGGCATACAATCAACAAGTAACTATAGTTATGTGACAATAATCGCCTACATTGTTTACAAAAAGCAAGTCTTTGGACCACTATATTTCTTCATTCTATTGTTAATTGGTAATACCATAGCAATTAAATCGACTTTGATAAAATTATTATATTTTAACAAATAATTTTGCAATGGAACTTGAAAAAGTAATGAGATCCCACACATAACAAAAACTTGTAAAAATACAGCCAAACCTTACACACTCAAAAGAAATGAGATCTAAAAAAGGGCCAAGCTCATCTACCCTTCCACATTTGCGCATTCTTAATTCATAAACGTACAGTGTCCCGTAACACCATCCTTGAAAAGCTTGGCAAAATAGAATTTGCATGACCATTACGTTAAAATTAATTCGAAAAAAAAGAATTTGGATGAACTATTACGTTTAAATTAACAGTGGCAAATTCTATTTTGCCATGCTTTTCAAGGATGGTGTTACGGGACACTGTACGTTTATGAATTAAGAATGCGCAAATGTGGAAGGGTAGATGAGCTTGGCCCTTTTTTTAGATCTCATTTTTTTGAGTGTGTAAGGTTTGGCTGTATTTTTACAAGTTTTTGTTATGTGTGGGATTGTTATTGTCTCCCGACTGAGTATAAGGGAAAATAATTTTCTGAAATAACGTTTGTTGTATGATTTTTTGGGCCACCAGTTCAAAACTCTTATCTGTACCATGTATGGGTTACTTATGGCTTGAGTATGACCTATCCTCCCCCAAACAACTTCCAACAGCCGTAAAACCCTCGTGGAATTTATTAATTTTGTAGACTGTGAAGTTTATTAAATAAGCATGAAATATAAATATAACCTCAATGTGTAAAATGTATAAGTTATATTAAAACCAAGGACGACTCCTATTCCAAGCTCACTTAAAGTGAGCTTTACTAATGGTGCGTGCCACTATTCAGTGGCTTTGTAATTGCTTGCAAGCGGAGTCAGCGGAAAAAATTCCTATTCATTTCGTATTTAATCTCCGACGACTTTGCTGGCAAGAAAATCCATAGTCCCAGCGCATGAAGCAGATTGATGTCGGAAGAGTCCACAAAGGAAAGACTGAATAGTGACGCGTTACATTTGTCAATATTTACCAATAGCCAGCCTCAATTTCATTACAAACGTTCTAATACTTTAGAACTACAGTATGTAAATAACAGTACTTAATATATTAGTTAATTTATAATAAATGCAAAGTCTCAACTTAGTTAAAATAACAATTAATTGTATACATTGAACCCTGTATAGATATAATTACTATTTTAATTCCGAACATTGCGCTGACAATTGCAAGTTCAACTAGATTTAGATTATATTATTACAAACGTAGTACACAATCAGTTTCTCATCCTTACGTACACATTACATTCTTTGTACTACGTACACTACGAACCCTGACTCATCGTTTCAGTTGGCAACAGAGAAAACTGAAACTGTGAAACAACTTTCGATGATAGGCCTTCATAGGCCCCCATTGTAAACCAGTAGACTCTACTTAATTTAGAAAATTCTCAAGTTTTATACATTTTTATGACATTAAATACAGACGCTAACATTAAAACTGCGCAAAGATAACAGTTTGTTTTAAGTGATTCACGAGAACGCTAAAAACATTGAAAAACTGATTGCAGGCAAAAGCAATACATAAATTTGTTAGAACTATAGCAAGCCTACATTAGACGGTTCAATGGTCCGTTCAAGGTTCCTTGAATTCAAGGACAAAACATAATCAATCTGAAGGAGGTATTGTTGTATTTTGTTATCTTTGCACTTTTTGATTCTGTTTTGTCCTTGAATTATATTTAATTAATTAAATGCATATTCAAAATACTTTTTATTTTTTTTGCATTGTATAGCTTAATTTTTAAAAATCACATTGATTCTGCAATCAATTTTGAAAATTTTGTAGTGGTCTCAAGATATCACTAAAAATAACTGTAATTTAGGTGGTTTTAATATTGGGGGTGGTCAACTTCCCAAATAATTTAATTTTTTTTGATGATAATAATATTTAAATTTCTGCGATGCAAAGAATAAATAAGATGCAAGTCCGTACTCATTGCTACATATTTATATCTATATGAATATGATGAACGTGGTTCTCTCTCAGTTACTGGGCTAGACCGTGGAACGAGCCAATCCAATAGACGAATGAGAAAATGGCATTCGTCGTCTCACTCTCGCACATTTACAAGGCACTTTTGATCCACAATACAGATATGGTAAGAAGAAAAGATATTGTGATGTAACGTAAGATAATCAATAATACAATCAGTATAGATTGGAGAAGGGTTGACAGGTTGGGAAAGCATAGAGAACATAAAACCCAGCCTGAAGGGCTGGGGGCGACAAAACTTTTCACCTGCTGATGACAACTGCAGCTAATTATGTTCTCTATGCTTTCCCAACCTGTCAACCCTTCTCCAATCTATACTAAACTAGCCGATTGGCCTTTTCCTATTTGTAACAATAATACAATAAACATTTAAACCAATTCAAACATTAAAACATACTCACGATTAGGGATGCAAATCGATACTTTTTTCATTATAGATTATCAAAATGGTAATGTCATTATCGAATCGATAATATCGATATCACCAACAAAGCCTGTTGCGACCTATAAGTGAAACCACAAGTGTGGCAAGTGTAAGTCAAAACAATACAATCACGCTCCGTAAACTGCCTCGATGTCTTCGATGTCATTTGTTTGGCTTCTGTCATCAACGGATGGTCATTTGCCAAACATAAATCTCGAATGGACAACATCAGCCCAGCCAGTGCATGACGGGAGTTGTTTCCCGACTATCCAAATCGAGAAAAATACTCATGATTGTTTTGAAATTTCGATGTCTGTGCAATACCATGTTGGAGAAACGTGTATCCAGTCAGTGAAGAGATGCCGCGAAACACAATGATCTCCGAGTTTCTTACTCGAAACTCGGTATGTATTTCTCAAGCTGCACCATACAATAACTTTTCAATTATATCTTTAGTAGATGTGTGCGAGTACCCAAAATTTTGAGTCGAGTATTTGGAACCCAACTCGATAAAAAAGTGTTTTTACTTTTTTACATTGCACAAAATGTTTTGGGCCAAACCTTCGTACATGATACTTAATAGTTTATATTCTCTAGATAGTAGATACTAATTTCTTTATCGATTAAATATTACTCAGTCATCACTTTCGAGCCTACACACAGATTAACATATAATTTACTAAATAGAGGGTTGTGCTCTCTGGATTTTTAATTTCAAAACCGCACTCAAACTTCTAACTTCTATAAAAATTAGAACCAACCAGAACCAAACTCGACCCAAACTTAAAGGGATATCAAACAGTTGTAGTAGATAAAATAGTAGGGTTAGGATTCGATTATAAATTCGTAATCGATGTCAAACCAATAATTTCGACATCAAATCGAAAAAAACATCAAATTTTTTTGTAATGTTTTAAAAAAAAAAAAAATCATTTCATGATTTTTCCGTTTTTTAGGGTGCGGCTATCGCGGCCTTGTAGGTTTTTAACCTAAAAAAAGGTAATGTTATGATGAAAAAACTAAAAAGTTAAATAAATGGTTTTTACATGGTTTGAAAATCGATTTTTCTTTAAAAAAATATATATAAAAAATATATATATATATTTTTTTTAAGATAGCAAATCGATGTTGAATCGAATAATCGATGTCAAGTCCTAACCCTACAAAGTAGAAAATAGTGAAAGGTCTGGACCGGCACCTCCACCAACAAAGTCTGTAACTTAGCCGATAGGTTGTCACGTACTGGGTACATTTCTCCAAATGTACTTAACTTTTACACTGCTTAACCCAAGATAAGGTTTAAAAGTTGAACAGCTTAAATAGGGGCATTTTGTTAATCCAAGTTCTGAATTTAAGCAAACTAATATGAACACAATAGGAAACAGATCCATTATAACAAAACAATAATAAAATTGAAATTATAAACCTTCAACATAGCAAAACATTATAATTAACATCTAGAACACAAATGCGCACAGAATTACACATAACCACAATATGGTTAAGCTAACGCAATAAAACATAATATGGTACATGCAGGGGTCAAAATTAACTTTTTTTGCCACTAGCTTTTTGGGCTAGTGGCATCAAAAGTCCTATAGCCGGAGTGCATTTTTACAAGTCCGCAATGAAATACTAGGTTATGATGTAAAATGATCATACATGAATGTTTTAAAAGAATCAATGAGTTTGACTTGTGGGTGTGGCGAGTTTCGGTAACAATTTTGCACCATAATAATTACACGATTAGCCTAAGAGATTTAATAACGTTTAGTAAGGTTAAGTTTAGTTTTACTGGAAACTCGTTAGGTATCAACGCAAAATATTACGATTTTTTGAATTGCAATTGGGAACTCTGGATAAAGTACTCGCCTGTCGGGCTAGTGAAATGAGACTTCTACTAGCTCGAACAAAGTTTCCACCCTTTTTTTTATTTGATTCATTCATTAAATGCATATAATATATTTTTTTATTTGTTACCAAAATTGTTGTGTTTAAATGCATTGTTGTTGTAATGCTACTATTGCAAATATTTACAAAAATGTAGTTTATTGTTGTTTCTGCATCTATGTAATTAGATTTATTTAGTTGTCCTCCTTTGTAAATCAGTTTTTATAACTGAATAGGATAGACGTTAAATAAATAATAAATAATAATAAAATAAATAGCCTCGGGCGAGCGTTAATTTTGACCCCTGGGTACCTGTACAATGAGACTTCTTAGATACAGACAAATAGTGTTGTGGTTGTGATAGTCGTTCTCATGAACGGTTCAGTTAACAAACAAGCAAAGAGAACCATGACTCAGAACAACATGTTTAAAGCTGAATACAGTGACAAGATTGTACAATCATAATGTTTAGAATTAAGGAAACAAGAGATAAAACAATTTAATGTCGTTAGCTCTCAATCCGTACTCAAACCACTCTTAACAGGCGACAAACGTTACCAATAATAGTGACTACTAAAATAGAAAGAATTACCCTATTCACGCGATTGTAGGCAACCATCAAGTATTCGCAATCCTATTATATTTTAACTTTTACTAGTCGTACTTTCATGTTATAATTAATATTGGAAACTATCTGCACATTATCACCGGAACATACCTACATACCCTTTGAAATTGATATTTTTAAATATACCTGCGGCCTACACTCGCGTAAATTGATTATATATTATCACAAAGAATCAGATTATATTGTTAAATTAAACTATAGAAAAAAGTTTGTTTTCATTTACTTAACATACTTTTTGACTATAAGAGCGGCGTTTATGAATTTTCAAATCACCATTTTCATGATCTTACATGAAATTCATTACTAAACCGGTTATCCCGCTTTAATCATCATAAAAAATCATGAAAACATTGACCTTGAAGACGTAAACACCTCAATGCGCATGAAACATGTGTATGTGTGTATATATGGCTTAGCATTTAGCTCGTTAGAATCAGAAGTTGAATAAATCGTTCATCGCCTAAACATTTAAACAGCGATGTTTAATACGTTCCACAACGATAACAGATTCTTTGTACGGTTCAGCAAATAAAACATTATTTCTAGTTATGTATAAATTATAAGAGAAAAATATTCTTTAAAATGATCATAAATACATGTTGCATTCATATAATTTTAGGAATTTTTAAAAATGTAACAAATATCCTGACAAGTTCAACAGCGACTGGCATTTGAAAGTATGATTATTCCGAACCCCGCTACGTCTCGAGCCCCTTGTGTTTCCTTCTGATCCGAGCGTAGGGTCCGATCTCCGGGTCGAAGATAAAGTCGTAGAGCACGGCCGTCCATGAGTCGTGATGCGGTAGGTTCTCGTAGAACTCTGGGGCGATCTTACGCACCTGAAGGCCAGATAGAGGGGGGGGGGTTAGAGGCGGGCGCCAACAAACAGAAAGACTTTATATAGCCTAGTATAATTTAAGGTGGAAATCCAATTATAAATTCATAATCTATGTCAAACCAATAATTTTGACATCACTTCAGAGAGAAAACCTTTTTTTTAAATTAATAAATAGGTAATGTAATAATGCAAAAAGTAAAATAGGTGCCTTACATGGTTTCTAATATGGTTTCAAAAGCGACTATCTAGTGTGCGTCGGGTCAGGCGATTGTCTAGTGCACATCGGGTGCGCATCGGGATTCCTTCAATTATATTTCTTATTGGGCGGGGCTAGCTTAATGGACCTGATTAAGTTTACTATTTTATCTTTTAAGTAACAATGCACAGTAATTAAATACGTACACGGTTTACGCAGCCGTTTTCCGCGTACTTACGCAGTGTAACGGCCATAAGTTACATGTTAAAAAGTCAGCTGATGGAAAGCCTACGTTTGCTAGCCTTCCTTCACGGAAACTTTGCTGCTTGCAGGATTGATATGCATACACATTTACTATTCCGAGACTAGCCTGGTCATGATCTATGGGGATTTTTGTGAACTTCTAGGCCTTGTTTGCAACGCGGGCTCTGTGAGGAAATTGCACGAAAACGATCTGGCATCCGGCATGGCTCTGTGAATTTAGCAACGCCAGAACAAACTGAATATTCACGTGCGAGCTCGATAACGTTGGGTATCTTCCAGACCCCGTAGCCTCAAACCAGGTCAAACATATTGCTCACCTGAGGTAGCCTCGAACCAGGCTAACATATTGCTCACCTGAGGTAGCCTCGAACCAGGTCAAACATATTGCTCACCTGAGGTAGCCTCGAACCAGGTCTAACACATTGCTCACCTGAGGTAGCCTCGAACCAGGTCAAACGTATTGCTCACCTGAGGTAGCCTCGAACCAGGTATGGCCGGGAAGTCGTGGTGTTCGTTGTGATATCCGACATTGAACGTGACGAGGTTGAGAATGCCGTAGTACGAGTAGGTCTCGTAGCCCTTCTTGAACATGTAGTGCTCCGAGATGAAGTGTCCGGCTACTGGGTGGAAGCCCATGGCCAGCAGGGACCCGCCCACCATGTACAGCATCACATGCCACCCTGAAAGGAGTTAGATTATTAGTAGAGTAGAAAGGGTGCTATAGTGGTTAGGGCTGTGCAAATTGGTAAAAATGCCTCCCCGGGTACCCGTCGATCTTACAAGCGGGTACCCGAAATTACGAAATTTGAAGATATTTTGTTTACGATTGCCCAAAAAAAAAAAGTGAATTCAGTCATTTATCTACTTCATAGTGACAGGTCATCACTTTAACACGCACGTTCTCAAAAACGTGAACATGTCGACGGTCTCGGGCGCCAGAGATGCTTATTTCTAATGTCCAGATGTTGAAAATGCATATTCATTAGGAACTGATGTTGCCGGAATGCATAAATATCTCCGCCAGTCACTTATCGGCGATTACGATGAATAGGGGTGCGCGCACAGCGTGTTGATGACGTCACTTACTGCCGCCGCTGCGCGCCGACGAGTGCAAGCCTAACCGGCGGCGGCGTTAATTGAGCGGAATTTGAGTTGAAAAACAGTCAAACGAGTACCCGAGAACTCATTTCATTACGTGTGTTATTATCAACGGGCGGGTACCCGGGTACCCGTTCACAGCCCTAATAGTGGTTCCAACAAAATAATCCAGATGGTTCAAAATTGTTATACCAACATAACAACTTTGTATACTCTATTCACGCTAGCTCAGCGTGGATCTAGCACACGAAGAAACTCTATGATCTAGCAGGTGATAAATTTTGCTTTTTTGCTTTGCGTTGGTAAAAATATTTCTCTTTCATACACAAAGGCGACATTCCTTTTACCGCTCATTCCTACTACCCCCCCCCCCCCCCTGAAACTCTCGTATACCGCTGGTTAGAGCAGATGGAGGGTTCAAAAGCTAGTGTAACGGCTTCGTTGTCCTTGACGTCTGCTCGGCAGTTCGGGTTAGTGGAGGAACCTATATGACTTTAAAGTTACACCGTCCTGTCGGATGGGACGTTAAGCCGTTGGTCCCCTTGGTACTTTTCGAAAGGAGTAGGCTACGTGCCGGTACCGGGTTTCCCCTCCTCCCTTCTGTTCATACTTCATCCTCATCTATCACCACTCATCGTCTCGATTAGCCAAAGTGCATAAATATGAGACGTTAAGCAATATTCAATCAAAACCAGCCACCACAAAGCATCTGCATTCTTTTGTTGGAGCTAGTATACATAGGCCTATGTTGCCCAACAGGGTTGGTTTGGTCGCTTTGGTTAAAAGTCCCCCACTGAAAATCAGTTATAATATAATATGACTTGAGTGGGTAGACTATAATTACGAATGTATTTATTTATAGGCGATACCATGAAAAAAATATACAATCGTGTATTTAGAGTCTACTTCCTTGTCACATTAGCCTAAATGATTTTCAGGGAGAGACAATAAATTTAAAGCCGACCAAGCCAACCCTTAGGCGCAGACACCATCGACAAGTGAACAACGACCAACTAGAGAGCGGCATATTTAAGTAGGAAACACGGGTCAATCAAACTGGACACGATTCAACCCGCGGACAGCGCCTTACTGATTCGGAACAACCTTAGAATAATTTATGTCCCTCATTGCTAGGACTGCTCCAAAGTCACCGTTTACACATTCCACATCAAAAGTTAAAAAAACTTCTGCCGGCCTATATTAGTGGGAAATCAAACCTTGGTCCTTCTGCTTTGGAAGCAGAGCCTCTAACCACAAAAGACCTACGAGCCTCACATGAAACATACCTTTTGCGGTCGCCTAATGCAGTTCAGACAGCCGCCAAGTGAAAGCGCCTCGGTCTAGAAGCTCTAAGTCAGTGAGAAAATATTGTAATGATTGGCTAACTGATTGGGCTAGTTTTCCAGCGGAGAGTAATGCTCCACAGTATTGCTCCACAGTAATGCTCCGCAGTAATGCTCCACAGTATTGCTCCACAGTAATGCTCCGCAGTAATGGTCCGCAGTAATGCTCCGCAGTAATGGAAAAAAAATGTCAGCTACCACCTCTGGTTAATTTCTGGTGAAATTACTCTATATGCATTAAATAAAACCATAGAACACCACATAAGCGTAATACATTTACAAAAAATAAAACCCTTTACAAAATGCCTCTAATTATGCAGAATAACTTGTTTGGAACAACGAATAGAAAGGTCCTCACCGAAGTAGTGGACGACAAAGTAGTCGAACACCAGCTGGATGATGACGTTGACGACCTCGAGGCGGTTCGGCGGCTTCGGGTAAGTGATGATCGGCCGCAGCGCGTAGAAGAACGGCTGGAGGCAGACCCAGCAGAACTTTCCGAACGTTGTACAGAAGAGCTTCGCTTCAACGTAGGTAGGGATGTCGGTGTCTTGTACCTCGTCCCCCTGGTACTGGAACACACGGGAACAAACGCACGTTCAAACATGATACGCGGGAACACACGCACGTTCAAACATGATACGCGGGAACACACGCACGTTCAAACATGATACGCGGGAACACACGCACGTTCAAACATGATACACGGGAACACACGCACGTTCAAACATGATACGCGGGAACACACACTTGTTCAAACATGATACGTTAAGGATTGGCAACACATAATTTTGGAAGACCGATATCGCAGGGGGAAAATTACAACGATATCAATATCTGGAAAACCTTAAGTTGTGTAAAACAACTAAATTTTTTAAGGTTTTTTTAAAGAAATACTGACTACTTTATTGGAAATTTGTGTAAGTCCTAATAATTATTAGCAATGTGCGGCCAAAAGGCATTTGTTAAGTTTAGCGAAATCTTTACATTTTTTTCCAATTTTAAACTCACACGGTCTAAATTACTTGGGTCCTAAGGTATTTAAACAAAATTAGAAAAATATAAAACTGAAACAAAAATTATAATTGATTTTTTTTAAATAATAATAATGGTAACCAACGTTCAAGAAACAAAAATCAATAAGGAGTAAGGACAATATTTAGGCACTATAGAACATATTCATATGATTTAATTCCAGTATTTATGTCAACTGCCATACTATGTAGGCCTACCCCTTTGAATTTGAATCATGTGTGAATGATAAAAAATTACCAAAATTGAAATATCGTGATCATGTAAGACAAAATATTTCACACTATTACAGACACCAAAAATGTAGTGTTGACTTTTTGAGATGTCAGATTTATCTGTGGAAAATGTTGAATTAGTTTTAAAAAACCCATTATTGTTGGATCATATATATTTTGATCATTTTATATCATATAACTTCAAAACTGTTAATAGGTCTATTTAAGGGCCAACATTTTCAACACACACAAACCATAACTAAGTTTAAATAACAGAAACAAGCGCAGCGTAGGTTAAGCGAACACAGACATGTTGCCAGCGACGGCGGCGTGCCTACATCTAAATAAGTGTGATTTAAACCAGGAGTGACCAGCTCTGACTGAAGCCAATCCAGGGCAAACACAAAGAGAGCTAAGAGTTTGAGCCATGAGGTGGCGCGACACAGGTTGGTGCAGACGCCGGAGATGACATTTAGTTTGATGGCTTAAACGTGTTTTAGCTTCTTGCCTAGCAGGGTTCTCACTTATTACTTAGAATCAATTTCCCTAACTTTTCCAGGTTTTCCAGGTCTAGTTTTGCTCAATTCCAGGTGTGATACACACCAAAAAATAGCTTGCCGAACGAAGCACTCCATCGATACGCTCTAAAATTCTAAGGAAACGGGGAGTTGATTTTTAAAAAATTCTGACTTTGGAGTCGGGAAAACATTTCCATAAATTCGGTGAAAGTATACATCTTTTTAAGTGAACCGAATAAGTCTAGATTTAAATAAATTCCCATTTTCCCAGACTTTTCCAGGTTTTTGAATATTTTCCCCAATTCCTTGACTATTCCCTGACATTTTGACCCATGTTTTCAATTCCATGACTTTTCCAGGTTTTCCAGGTTGGTAGGAACCCTGTCTAGGAACAGCAATATTTCTAAAAATATATTGATTTATTTATAAAACCATTAAATTTGATTTTATCATTTTTTTTATTAATTAGGGACATACTTCATACTATATTGTAAATTCATATTAGTATTCAACAACACAACAAACCACCTTTTTACATAATAAGATAAGATAATAAAACTGTCAATATTTAGAAACTCATAATATGTTACAATTTTGTAACAAATGTCAACTAGCCTATAAACTACGTCCTACGCCAAGGGAGTGTCCCAGAAAGTTGAATCCCGGATCCGGGACCAAGGATTGAAATCCCGGAGAGTCCGAGACGAGACGCGAGACGGGTGGCGTACTCACCCTGTGGTGCTCCAGGTGGTACTTCTTGAAACTGACGGAGAACGGGAACCCGATGGGAAGGTTCGCGAAGAAACCCAACAGACGGTTGGACAGAGGCCGGCTGTGCCCAAACGCCAGGTTATGTGACAGCTCGTGGATTGCTGAAACAAGTCGGAATATTAGGACTAGAACTGTTAAATATATAATGGCACCAAAGTAATTTGCAAATATGAGAATGAGAAGATTACAAGAAGTAGATAATTAACAACATTGATCTGTGTTTAACTCTTTTAGACCCCTCGTACATTTAAATGTGCAGCAACTTTCAAATTTCAATCCGGGTAAAAATATTTTTTTTGAATTAGACACCATCATGTTATTTTTTGGGCGGTAAATAATAAAAAAATACATTTTCCCCCATGTCAATGGGACAATAAGTGAATTTTTTAGAGAAGATTGAAAATACACATCTGCAAAAAAGGCTAAAAATGACAACATTTTTGTTTGTTTGTATTACTAGGAAAATGCCAAAGTTATTGTGGACGAGTGAGCGAGTCACGTAATGAGTACCCGGGAACATTCCATTTCCTCCCCCTATACGGCTGGATCCAGCATTGCTCTTTCCTCCATAGCTAGACTAGAGTGGCGCATTATGGCCCAACAGTTGACGCGCACTTATTCCAAACAAACTCAAAACCGTATCATTTATACTCTATAAATGAATCAACTTAAATGCCAACATGACTTGCTCACTCGTCTAACAACGACTTTGGCGTTTTCCTAGTCAAGTTGGCTTAGGCGCCTTTATACCCGGAAATGTTGGAGACCCGCGGGTTCAAACAACAGTCGGGATAGATTTTTTTATTTCTTGATTATGTTATTATTTCTGGAAAATGCATACAATACTATGGACAACATAACCAGTACAAAATATGAGTAATGATTGCAAGGTTTACTCAATCTCCGAGCGGAATTTTAGGTAACCTTGAACGTGCAACATTCGATACACCTTGGTCATTGCATGCAAACATGATTTGAGGGGGTAAGAAGCCAAGGGAAATAAGTGACATTTTGATATTTTTTATTAAGTCGAGTTAAGTACGTCATTTCGTACCCAACAATGATATAAACTTTGTGGTAAAGGGATATAAGTGAATTGTGTTGAGTGCTGATTCACTTATATCCCTTTACCACAAAGTTTATAGGCCTATCATTTGTTGCACACGAAATGACGTACTTAACTCGACTAAATAAAAAATATCAAAATGTCATTTATTCCCCTTGGCTTTTTACCCCTGATTTGTTAAAATCTATTTTTTCATAAACAAAAACATTGTCGTTAAATTGTGTGTGACATTCTAAGACTATTTTTAATTTATTATTTATTGTGAGTTCAAATCATAATGGATTTTTCTAAAAATGTTAACTGCACGGTAAATACTTGAACCAGATGTCTGTTTAAAATTTCAGCTCAATCACTTTAGCCGTTCGTCCGTTCTGCAGCAAAGTCACTCACTGATAGAAAAAAAAACAGATCTAGTATGGTTTGAGTTGCGTTGTACTTCAGTCGCTTTGCTCCGTTGTCTAATTATTTAAGATACAAAAAATACAAAATATGCAAAAAAAAAAAAAAATGTTGTAGAAATGTGGGCCTGTTTAAAATTTTAATTTGTACTGAAAATGAAACTTTAATTCAAAAACCCCAAAAAAAAAAAAATTATTGCCTAAAATGACTTAGGCCTATAAACTTTGGTCTGAAATGGTTAGGCCTAACTGAATTTGTACCTCTGAGATCACTTGGATCAGGCCACTCGCGCCCAGTGGCGAAGCGTCGGGGTAGGCATTGAGACAGTGTCTGCCCTGAATTAGCATTTCTGCCCTATGCGCAGGCAAAACTCAATAACAAAATAATAAATACAAAAAAATTATTATTATTAAATTATAATTTTTCATTATTATTTTTTCAATCATCTGTTGTCAGCGGAAAACATCGAGTCAGAGCCACATGGTAACCTGTTGGGTTCTCTGCCTATACCGCTGTCTAAACATAAATGAATGTTTTATTATATTTTGGTTCCTCATATTGGCAACACACAATTGTTTCATTGCATAACCTTGAAATGTAGACCTACATTACTTCACCATCGACCTCTTTGTGACGTAGAACGCGAGCTAAACAACCGTATCTCTTGATCTGTGCCAGTCGAGTTGGTTTTAACTACTTCATTCAATTGTGATTAATTACCATGCTAATATCGTTGCCCAACAAAGAATGACGAATCATGGTACTTATGTAGGACTTCTTACGATACTCTTGTCACGTAGGTAGGCTTCGTACGGGACGAGATCATACCGACAGAGGAAGATCATCAGACTCTGTTTGGGAGATTAAAGGTTAAATCCCTCAAGGCAATCCTGACTGAAAGTTTTTCCGAGGTTTTGTTGACATTAAAGGGGTATTCACCCGCTTAACTCAAAAAATATATTTCATTCAGGCTAGGTACCTACCTAACTAGGCCTAGTTATGAATTTTAGAAATTGACAGAAAAATAATTTATTGCACCATTACCCCCAAAAAATTGTCAAACTTGAAATTTTTCTAGCTGGCAAAAAATGACAAAAATAACATGGGGACGAACTTTATGTCCCGTGACCTTGGAGGATTTTGATCCCCAAAAAATTGATCATTTCATTATTGATGTACTCTTACAGCCTTTTCTGTAAATCCTCTATGTCTTGTTTTGTAATTTGGGCAAGTGGTTTGGTCAAAATATGCTGATTGCCAAGATAAAGTATGGTTTCGGAATGCATATTTTTGTGTGTTTGAATGTATTTGTGCACAGTCTCAAGCGCAATGTAATAAAGGGCCATTTCAGATTGGTACGATGCACTAGTATCTATGTGGAACAAAAGTGGAATGGAACAAATGAGGAGAATTTGATGTTCGGAATTTGAATGTACAATTTTTGGGGATTTATACTGACATTATTTTTCAAAGTTGACAGGGTGCAGTTTTGAAAGCTAGTAACTGCATGCAAAGTGTCACTACTAGTCCTAATTTTACATTTACGCCCCATTTTGACTATCCAAAACGCTCGATCTAGCCCAACCAATTTATACTTGTTTTTTGGGTTTATTTTGGGTATGTTCAGTTCTCTGTATTGACACATCTAATTATAATTTTTAATCTGTCTGTTACACACACAGTTAAGCCATGTCCTGGCTTTGTGTTTTTTTTTTTTACCTTGTACTACTTGATTAGTATATTTTGTTTTGTATGTCATTATGTTATTCTTGTACAACTTGATGTATTTGTAGGCCTATGTATGACAATAAAAAAGAAAAAAAAATAAGGGAAAAACCCTTCTAAATTGACAAAAACCAAAAATAAGTTTGAATATAGGCTAGTTCTCTAGTGGGGAGGCCACCTATACTGTATCAGACGAGTCTGCTGGCACGGTGGGCACACAGATGGAACTCGGCAGTAAGCAGTTTCATAAGACTATTAAAACATTTGTTTCATGATACTCGTATTTCGAAACACCAAGAACAATGGCTCTGACATCTAATCTCACAAGTGTTATGATCTCCATTCAATACACACTGATAACTAGGTAGCCCTACGAGATTGTTTAGAAAAGCTATTATGTCCATTGGATCAGCTTTACTCTTGCTCTGTGCTGGTAGCCTAGTCTTAACCCCTTAGCTGTTCATGCCGTATATATACGTCCATGCTAAACGGCGTCCGTACTGTGCATGCCGTAAATATACGCGTATTATCGCCAGCAGCAGAGGTCTTCATTCTAGTGATTTTCGTTCTGTTATGTTGGTGGTAGATGATCGATTTTTCGAGGCTATCCTAACGGGAATAGGAGCCTATTGCTTCATCTGTGCATAGTGGCGTCGCGTAAGGGTTGTTTATATATTCAGAACATGTTGGTTATTTTAGATTCAGATAATAGTTTGGAGGGTGAACTGAATAATTTAATGAATTACAGTGACGATAAAAAAAAAATAAGATACTTGCAAAAATGGCAAAGTAATGATAGTTTCAACTCAAGTATAAATAAGGGCATTTTACCTTAAAATTAATACACAGGGAAAGAACAACTTCTGAAAAAGGCTGTTCCACCGTTTTTTTCCCCCGTTTTCTACAACATGCAACTAAGTAAAAATAAAGTGAATGGCATTGATACCTGGTGCTATTAGAACCACAAAACAATTTTTAACGATTTTTTCTGATCGGACACACGGAAAAAATTGCAACATCAATATAATTTCCACCTGCAATTACATCTAGCACAGTGCTCATCGTACACTGTTCGGTTTCTGTGAGATTAATGTTAAACTGATTTCCTTGAGTTTATAATAGAGAAAAAGTTGGATTTTTCGAAATCGTGCTTCCTGCGATTTTTTCCGTTTGGCGGTACAAATTGACAAAAAATACCGGAAAACAAAAAAAATTTGTACAACATACAATGTTAAATCCCACTTTTTCTCCGTTATATACTGAAGAAAAACAGTTAAACATTTATCTCAAATAAACAGAACCATCTATGTTGAACGTTGTGCTAGATTCAAAAGAAGTTTAAATTATCAATATTGATGATGCAATATTTGCCAGGTGCCCAATAAGAAATTTAAAAAAAAATGTTTTGGTGTTCTAATAGTGACAGGTTTCAATTTCATTCAGTACATTCTTACTTAGTTACATATTTTAGAAAATGGAAAAACAGGGTGGAACAGCCTTAACAATGCATGCGTTTAGCAGACCCAGAATATCTTAACGTAATAACCTGCGTTCCATTATCTAGACTTCTTCACTCGGTCTATTGTCTACATTTTTTCATACAATCAGAATTAGTCATTATTCTGTCCCGTTTAACCTTAAGATATGTACATTCACAAACATGCTTCAACTGTCTCGTCCACTGATCCGGCCCTAGTGATGGAAATATTCATGAAATGTTTTCCCATTGAACCGTTCGTTAAACTGGTTTATTCTTTGTATAGGTAGGCCTAAAGGCTAAGTTGCTAGTATGGCAAAAACTTGTTTTTTACATAGGATTACCCCAGAGAGGCCAAAAAGGCACAAGTGTAGGGTAGGCCTAAATAGACTTTAGCATAAGGTAGTAGAAAAAGAACTTTGTTTAGCATAGACCTCAGTTTGTAGGCCAACTGGCCTATAGAAACATAGTAAGAAAATACTGCATATTGCCACATGCATGGTTTAATTTTAATTTTAAGTTATGTTTGAACCATAGGGATGGAAAGCCAGTCAATTGACCGCTTAAATATTTTCAATGACTGTAATATTTTGTTTATTTAATAAATATTTAATTTTGAATCACTCATTCTTCAAAGGAAAGTCAACTTTTGTTACATTCCCTTACAAATATGAAATATGAAATTGGACAATTATTCACAGTTGTTGCCGTTAATACTTTTCTACAGTGAGCAGACAAAGTGTTAGTAAATTCACTCATTTACATCAATAATTCTATCACCATTGCAACAATGACCATATAATATTGATAAGCCTAACAAACAATGTCTCGTAAGAATCCGGACACAAAAGGCTTGGCTCTATACGAGTAAAATATTTATTTTTTATATTTGACCGACTTTTGGTCAATTTTCAATTTAATCAATTTAGGCCTAATCAATCAATTTTAATCAACCAGGTCAATTTAATTTGACTGGTCAAAGTGCCGTCCCTAGCACCATAGTACCACTCCTGATCACTAGTCTCTCGAGTCCCGACACACTAGTTGGCCTGTATCATGTATGTATTTATTTTATTCATAATGACATGCACATTAACTATTCTAAAAAGACATATTGATAAAATAAACAATTATACCAAGTTACGAAAATTTTAAACGTTCCATCACTATGTAGGCCTAGGCCTACTGACCCGACACATCCTACATTCACGTAATTCCATGTCAAATCAACTAGTTTTTTTTTTTTTTGGTTTATTTGGATTAAGGACGCGTCAACCGTTAGGTCATAATGCACCACTCTAGCCTAGGGGGGGTGGGGGGGGGGAGGGGCCCATGCTGGTCAGAACCAGCCACGGGTAAGGGGAGAAAGGGGGGGTTCTCACGTCGCGGTCGTCATCGTCTTTGTCATCGTTCGTTGTGTCATTGTCATCGTCGCCGGGGGGTCGTCAAGGGAAGGGGGCAAGGTCCCCGACGACAATTGCCAGAGCTCGCCTCTAGTTTGGGGAGTAAGATAATCCGCTTTTACTAGCTGATGTTTGCGAGGTGGACTTTTTCTCTTGAATCGCCTTTTACGATTAGCAGAGCCATGCTCTGGGCCAATTTCAATCTACTCTTACTAACATGAAGATTGACTGTGGAAAATTTACTATTCCTGACACGCTTAGTTTTCGAGTAACGCCCCGCTCAAAAACACAAATTTGACGACACCGAACGGCGTACCTGAATTGGTAACTTTCAAACCGCTGGACATAAAAGGCTAGTTTTTTTTAAAATATAGGGTTTTTTTATTGGCAATTTAATTTATATGTATTTGAATGCATTCCTTACTGGGAAACCATGTAACAAATCTAAATTTGTTTTTAAACCTACCCTGCGAGAAAAAGTATAAAATAACAAAACAAAAACCTGTTTTTGTATAATGTTTTTTACATGTACAAAAAAATTTGGGGTGGTATCATGAAAAAAAATTTCAGGGTCAAGCACCAAATGTGTGTTATGTGTCAGTTTTTAACTTCTACTTTTATTTTTCAAAGAAATTAATTGAGGCAAATTTGAATTGCACTACAAATGGAAGGTAAAAACTGACACATAGGGCTAACACACATTTGGTGCATGACCCTGTGACATACCATGATCCCAATGCCATCCCACCCCAAATTGGTTTGTACATGTAAAAAACATACAAAAACAGTTTTTGTTTTGTTATTTTTTAAAAGGGCCTAGGGTACTTTATCTAGAAGGGTAGGTTTAAAAACAAATTTAGATTCTTTTCATGGAATGCAAATATTCAAATGCATATAAATAAAATTGCCAATAAAAATTTACGTCCAACGGTTTAACCTCCTCAGACCCAGCGTTTACTATTTACTATTCTACACTCGGTGTGTCTTTCATAGGAGACGCTGGGTCTGAGGACATTAAGAGCGTTACTGATTCAGTTACGCCGCTCGGCGGCGTCAAAATTGAGGTTTTGAGCGAGGCGTTACTCGAAAACAAAGCGCGTCATGAATACAAAATTTTCCAAGATCAATCTACATGTAAGTAGAGATTTGCCAAGTTTCACCAAAATCGGAGATGGTCAAGTTTTATGTCGACTTGGTTGATTTGACATGGAATGACCCATTCACTGGATTTGCAAACTTTTCTGTCCGCGGTGGCACATACGATTCTAAAGTGTCTGGTTCTACGAGGACATGGGGACATGGGCATTGTTTTTTTTGTAATCGTCCTTCATCGTCATCACAACTCATCGTCTCGAATAGCTTTAGTGCATTAATATGAGATAGGTAGTATATGATTATATGAAGGTACTATAGACAGAAATTTCTGCCATATAGTACTATCATAACAGCGTCATAGTCGCCTACTATAAAATCAAGGTTAAACATTATATATTAAAAAACATTTGATTCTGGCTAACTAATTATGAATTTACAAATTATCAGAAAAAATACTGGGTCCACCACCCTGACTGACTCCAAAAAATTACCAAACTATGTAATTTTCTAGCTAGGTGCTATCGGTAATAATCTCCCATAAGAAATAATATGGGGACGAACTTAATGCCCCGTGACCTTGGAGGATTTTGGTCCCCAAAAAATATTTAGCATTACCGTATTGATGTACTCTTCAACCTTTTTGATTCTGCTATTTGGGCAAGTAGATTGGTCAAAATTTGATTATCAAACTTTGGAATGCATTTTTTAGTGTTTGAGTGTATATTGATGCACAACACAATTTTCTATACTCCATTTTAGCTTGGTATGAT
The DNA here is from genome assembly GCA_024449915.1 of Sweltsa coloradensis. NCBI lineage: Eukaryota > Metazoa > Arthropoda > Insecta > Plecoptera > Chloroperlidae > Sweltsa > Sweltsa coloradensis. The sequence continues at coordinate 38,123 of JAMZAV010001609.1, read as the reverse complement.
GCTCTTGTTTTTTTTATTACTTTCATTTAATGAGATGAAAATTTTTTAGTAGTTGCCGTGGCAATAACAAAATTGGATAAGGTGCAAATCTACAACAAAGAAACTGGGAGTGGAAAGGCTACGAGACAAAATAGAAAGAGAAAGACTGCGGTGGTATGGGCGCGTGAGGCGAAAGAAACAGGAGAGAATCCCGAGAAGAGAATTGGAACGAGCATAGGGAGGAGTAAGAAGAGTTGGTCTCCCAAGAGATACCCTAGGTGGAGAGACCAAATAAAGTTGAGTATAGAGGGAAGAGGGAAGACATGGGAAAGAACTAGAACAAAGAAAAACTCTGGGAAGACAGAAAGAAATGGAGAGATCTAGTGGAAATGCCGGTCTTAACAGACAGCGAAGAAGATGAGGTCCTGAGCCTGGCTAGCAAGCATTGATAAGCCGTAGCCCAAGAAAATGGTGACTCGTCACCCCCCGACCCGACGCATGTTGGAATAGGGGTCTGATATTATTATTATCCAATTTGAATTTGTTACCAAAATTACCGTCATAATTATTATATTGTTATTATTAACTGCAATTCAGAAATTTAAAAAAGTACGCCCCAACCGGGAATCGAACCACGGATCTCCCGCATTCCAGACAGGCGTCTTAACCACTAGACCATCAGGACGGGTACATTTTAACCTCTTAATTGTAGTTGCATTGTTGTAATATTTTACTATTTCAAACTTTACCTAACTATACCGGTAGTTCATTATTGTGTCTGCAAATCAGTTTTAAACACTGAGCATGATAAGACATTAAATAACTAAGTTGGGTCACAGATAATAGATTACACTACATCTATTATCTGTGGCTGGGTGCTACAAAGGGAGGAAATACCATTGTCACAAACTTCAAGTGAAGTTTTGAAGACAGTTGAGGGAAAGTGGAGGTGTTTAAACAGAACCGTACGCTTAGAATGGAACAAGTTGTGATTACTGGAAGTGTCGGGTCTCGTCACGATACATAGTATTATGCAATAGGCCTACATGGATATTTAATAAGTGTCGAGGTTCAATCCATGTGGCATTGTTCTCCTACCTAGCCGTAGAAAAACAAAAAATATATAAATACAGTCATTAAAAACTAATTAGATATAGATAGCCTACCTATATGGTAGCAAAGGTAGCATCAAATAATATATTATTATGGTAGTGATAACTTTGAGGAAAAGCCAAGGTAAATCAGTGTCATGAAATGTATTTGTTAAATATGTATTTCGATCCATGAAATTACCATTGCATAAAATTACACATTGTAAATGAATTTACCTTTGTTGTATTTTCTCAGAAATTCTGTTGCTTTTCTTCATTTAAATGCTATCTGAGCAGGTTTTTGTTAGTAAGTAAGTTAGTTTTAAATGGGTTTTAAGGTTAAAGGTTATTGACGCCTGATGGTGATTATCTTTCTTTAAAAAGAGAGGGGTGCAAGGGGGTGGTGCGGACAGGCCTGTGCTGGGCAGAACTAGACACAGGCAAGGGGGCAAGTGACTTGGGTGGGGGTTTCCACATATTGTGGTCGTCCCAGAGCTAGCCTCTTATGCTCATAGTACACGGCAAAAAAAGAACTTTCCCCTCCCTTTGACTACCTCCCCTAACAATGACGACAATGACAAAGGTGAATGCGTGTTTTTGTGAACTTTCAAGATCAAAAGAGATGATAAATAAATAAATAAATTGTATTTAGAGTCTACCCATTCAGTTATATAACTGATTTTCAGTGGGGGAACAGTAAATCAAAGCGACCAAGCCAACCCTGTAGACCCCGAATGTATATAGGGGTATAAGCCTATACTATAGAATGTAGATGATTTAAATGTTTACATGTTGTGGAACTGAAATGCCATTGTTTGATATGTCAACTGCTTTGTTTTAGTACAAAAACTTTAGATTGATTAATTGAGTAATTAATTATTCTAACATTTGATTGTGAATTGTGATTGCTATCAAAGTGACTTCCTGTTGGTTTAACAGTTATAGACCCTACTATGTACAGTGCCAATTTAGCTACATTTTAATCTTATTTCTTGTTTTATTTGCTACACGTCTAATATTTTGAATAATTAAATTATTGCTTGTTTTGATTAAGGCTAAAAACATAGGCTAGAATTTCTTGTCATGAAATGAGTTGTGAAACAAACAAACTTGTTTGCATTGAGTCAACTCGGGAAAAGCCCTCCAGGTGCATAGTCACTAGTGTGATTGCATAAAGCCTACGTGGGTACAGGCCTAGGCCGACACAAAGCAACATCATGACAAACGTTTCTATATCAGCTCAACGATGATAGTTCAAGAGAGAACCTTGAAAGGAATGCACCTGGTTATCTTATCAACTCACATTCCATAGCTATATCAACAGGATGTACATAACAGTTCATTATTTATTGCGGCTTGTGAACAACAATACATCTATTGATACCAGTTCACAACACATCTAACGTGAAAGTATGAACGTGTTGTGAGCTAGAGCGAGTTATCGTTTTATAGGCTTAGGGCCTAAATAGTTACTTTCAAATTTTAAAAAGTGTATGGTAACATTTTTAGGCTACATATTTGGATCAATTTTGACAAAATTTATGTTAAAAAAATAAAGTACCGGTAACTTTATCTCTAAAAGTGATTAGCTATGATTACATGGAGGATTTTTATTTAATTTATTTAATATCTATCCTATATAGTTAAAAAAATGATTTACAAAGGAGGACAACATGACATTAAATTGAATACGATCTGACCACTCAATCTGCCATGTAACCACTTCGAACTAGGGTTGGATCCATTCCCAGAAAATTTGGATTATATTGAAAGATTGTATTGAATTTAAGTGAAATTTGATTTTTGAAATAATTTGCATCCCAGCTTAATATAGGCCAAGGTATTAGAGCAAATAAAAAAGAAATCAAGTAAGGCCTGTTTATTTTAACTTTATAAAATTGATGTGATATGACATGGATTTCAATTTGACCTAGTAAAACTCCGGGACACATTTGGCAGTTAGCAATAGCTAAGTATTCGCTCGGCCTAGAAGCATCCGACGTATATGAAACTTTGCAAAGTTGTCAATAAAGCATACATGGACAGCCCTACAGTCGTAGATTTTCAAAAATAATTCTTAATCCTGTCCAGAAAAAAATCACGAATACAGCCAATTTTGGAATTTTTAACAAAATCAAACTTAGTACCGTAAAAACTTTTTTTTTTTATATATATATATATATATATTATATATAAATTACTTCAAAACAAATTTTTGAAATGTGTTTCTGTAGAGCCCTATTTCCACGTTCGTGAGATAAAAATTTCAAATACCTGCAGTGTCAGTCAGCCGAGTGAACAGCAATTTGCATAGAACGCATGTCCATTAGGCCTACTCTCTTAAATGTTACATTTGCTAGTTGTCATGTTGTCTGTGGCGATATGCAACAATGTCTAGGCCTACACATTAAGGCTTATACTGCATATCTTTCGATGAAGGCCAGTGAGCCTACAAACTGAGGCCTATGATAAACAAAGTTCAAGTTTGATTTTTTATTCTGCTACCTTACGGTACATAACATATCTAACAGTCTTACCTACCCTACACTTGTGCCCTTTACCCACTTACTAAATACATTTGTATTTAACCCTTTATAGGGCAGTGGTTTCTATATTTACCACCACCTTTCAAAATCTACACAATTAATTTTTCATACTTTACACCCGGTCAAAAAGCTGCTTTGTTTTGTTCTGAATTTGTAGAATTTTTCTTTACTAAATTCTAATGATAAGAACGATTTTTGTAATGGATCAAAAATCGAGTTGTGTATAAAAACACAAAAAACACAAATTTCCGGGATGTCCCGGGTATGTTGCTTGCCTGTAGTAGATTCAATTTGAACAAGCAAAAAAATTGAAAAAATGAAAAATTGCAAAAAAAATCTATTTTTTGAAAAAATACTCAAAATTTGGATTTTTTTTAAATTTGATGCCAATTTGGAATCCAAAATCAGCATTTTTTTCCTAAAAGATCAAGGAAAAAAATCAAAAAAAATTCTAAAATTCAAAAAAAAAATTACAAATTTCAAATTGTTTGGGTAGAAAGAAAAATTTTGGGTCCCAACATTATGCCCTATAAAGGGTTAAAGTCCACCCACTCAGTCACATAACTGATTTTCAGTGGGGGATATTAAATATAAAGCAGACCAAGTCAACCCTGTAGACGCTGACACCATCGACAAGCGAACAATGACCAACTAGATACCGTGGCTCATAATAACTTCACTATGGGCAACAAATTTTATGTTAGACCTCACTGGGATAGGCCTATGTAAAAACAATATTTTGTCATACTAGAAACAAAGCTTTAACCTAGGACTAAACAAAGAATAAACATTTTTTTTTGGAACGGTTTGAAAATTTTCATGAAAATGTCCATCACTAGGCCTAGCCCTACATGCGACTCACCCAGCATGAGCCAATGACTGAGGACGCCTCCGAAGCAATACGCGATCAGCAGCATCATCGGCCAGGATAGATCTTTGACCACCCACATCATCGCAAACTGGATAAACACCAGCGCCATCACCTGCCATTTGAAGTTCGGGTCGTGGCCAAACAGTTTCTTGATCTGGGGATATTTTGCTGTAATCAGAGAAACAAACAAGCCTTTATTTTTATTTATTTATTTAACGTCTATCCTATTCAGTTAAAAAACTGATTTACAAAGGAGGACAACTAAATAAATCTACCTACTTACATGCAGACAGAACAATGAACTAGGGCTACCGGTACAGTTAGGCCCTAAGTAGCCTATATTGAAATAGGCCTAGCCTACTCATATTACAACAACAATGTAGGCTAGGTATTAAAACACAATAATTTTGGTAACAAATTCAAAAAGGATATTAAATGCAATTAATCAATGAACCAAATAAAAAAGGGGGCCCCCTTTTACCCGGGAAGAAAAAGATAATGAAAAAGAAAAAGAAAAAAAAGAAAAAGAAAGAAAGAAAGTAGTCTAGGTACATAAAAGAAAAAAAGAAAAGAAAAAAATCATCAACAAAGAAAAATGAAAAGAAAATAACTGATTTATTAGACGATCCCACTCAAACGATTATGAGGTTTGCCAAAAATCAGGAACAGCAAATCAGGGAGTAGGCCTAATCAAACTTTCGCGGAAGAAACCACCAAACGCGAATCTTCATTCTTGTGTTCAAATCTTGATTAGTACCAAAGATCTCGACTCTAATATATAATTATATTGGACATATAATAGTGTTATGTTGGCAGTCTCCGGGAGCAACTCTTAAAGCCTCGTCACACCATTGGGCGATGCCAAGCTGCGTCCATCATGATTTTGTCACACCATTGGGCGATGCCAAGCTGCGTCCATCATGATTCTCCGCGAGGTTCGCAAGATCCAGGTTTGGTCACAGGACTCTTCACATTGTGGTTCCAGCGGGACTACATATATATCAACAACGCATAGGGATCGTTGGTAAAAGTTTAAATTTTATCAACGTCCAGACAACTGCGACCAAACCTCGATCGTTCTGCTCCGGTGGGAGATTAGTTCGAGAAATGCCCTTTCAACAGTGTTGACGGAGATATGTTTGGTACTTTTTTGGTTGGTATGGACATTAGGGGAAAATAAGTTAGGGGGAGTGGGGGGCGCAAAGCACGTATGTTTTACAATATTATCAATATCATTATTTATTGATTCATAGCAGTTGTCGTAACAGTTTGCCCCGACTGGGGTTCGAACCCAGAACCTTTGGCTTAACGTGCCATAGCTCTACCAATTGAGCCACCGGGACAACAGAACAAACCTTTGCTAAACTGCTAGTTGTTGTGAATGTTGACTTCCATGACATAAATTCAACAGAAGACTGCAATGTAGCTGTCAAATGTGAAAGATCACATGGATAAATCCAATCACATCTCATCTCCCATGAGTTGGGTAGTATGAATATAAAGTTTTTAAGCATAAGCCCGCTTTAAGGACATAGTTATTGATTCATAGCAGTTGTCATGGAGGTCAACATTCACAGTTCAACTAGCAGTTTAGTAAAGGTTTGTTCCGTTGTCTCGGTGGCTCAATTGGTAGAGCTATGGCACGTTAAGCCGGAGGTTCTGGGCTCGAACTCCAGTCGGGGCAAACTTTTTCGACAACTGCTCTGTATCAGTGTTCAAAAATTGTCCATAGGCCTACCGCCTACCAACCGAAAAAGCACCATATTATATTTAGGCACCATTTATCACCATCTGTAGGCCTATAGGCTTAGGTACTATACTAAATGCATCTTGAATGATGTGTAGGCCTACAGTTAGGGATGCACACGATAATCGATATTATCGATCGATAATAAATAATGGATATAGGCATAATTTTGATAATCAATAACCAAAATTCATTATCGCTTATCAAAATATCAAATAATTGGTCAAGAGGGGCACGAACCAAACTCTAAAGACGGAGATTATCTCACGTTGTGCCATGCACTGGCTGGGCTGATGGTGTCACACCACACTCAAGAGTCAAGGTTTATATTTGGAAATGAGCTAGGCCCTATCAGTCGATAACGGAAGCCAAACACATTGACAATGAAGACAGAAAAGCAGCAAACGGAAGGTGATTGTGTTGCTTTGACTTACCGGTCAATAGGAACAAGCTTTGTTGATGATATCGATTCGATAATGACATTACCATTTTGATAATCAATCGATAATGAAAAAAGAATCGATGAGCATACCTACCTACAGAACTCGGTAGCCTACTTTTTCGGTTGGTGCGGTCCAACTTTTTGACACTGTTTTTTTCAAAGAAAAACAATAAATAACTATTGGTACCGGTACTTCAAATGATGTATATTTTAGAAATAGAGTTTTAGGCCTATATTATTAAAAAATGCACTTATGTTTCATTTCATTTTGTTTTATAAACAAAAGTAGTAACTTTATAAGTAGCAAGGAGTGACGCGGCCTAGGCCTACCGTGCTGAGATGTTGTACTCACAGCAAGTAACCTTACAAAAACATAATAAAAAAATCCAATAAAAGAATCAGCAGTCAGCACGTTTTTGCTGAATTATCCCTTTCCCTAGTATCAAAAATTAAAACTCAAAACCTTAAACGTCGCTATTTCAAATGAAAGTCATTTTGTGGTGAAAGTCCTTTAGTTGGATGAGCGAAGCGAAGATTCCATTTCACTACACTGGAGAAAAAAATCCGGAATGTTTTTTTTTCTTTCTTTTTTTTGTATTTTTGTGTTTGTCCACACGATTCCGGCTAAACCGATACTCCAATTGCGATGAAATTTTATGGAGGCCTTCGAAATCTCTGAACTTAGAACTGCCACGTTTTGAGCGCAACCGAAAAATTATTTCTCATTAAAATCGCAATTTTACGATTTTTTTTAGATTTTTAAAAAACTTCTTCGGCTTATAGGCCTAACACCTACAAGCTTTATTCGATTGTTATGATTTTTTCACAAAACTTTAATATTGTGAATTAATATATTCCTGTGAAATTTGAGCGCAATCGAAAAATTATTTTGTATGAAAATTGCAATTTTACAATTTTTTTATTTTTAAAAAATTCTTCGACTTTTAACATCTACATGCTTTATCCGATTGTATTGATATTTTCACAGAACCTCAATTTTATGAATTTATATATTTATGTAAAATTTGAGCGCAATCGAAAAATAATTTCTCAGGAAAATCGCAATTTTACACTTTTTTCGTTTTAAAAAACATACGCTCAACCAACAACGAGCCTGAAAAAGCGTTTGCGAAGCTTCCTAGTATTTAAAATAGTGACGTTAAAGGTTTTGTATGCCTAGGTGGAGTATTTTTGTGAAAAAGGTTGGTAGTAAGTAAAATCAAGACATAAATAGCAAGCATGGCAAACCAAGGACAGTGGTGTTTTGTGTTCAATCTGTGTTCATAAAGTTGGTATATTTTCAGAGTAGCCTAAATAGTTTTTTATAAATTGTAAATAATAAGTTCTTCTTCATTTATTTCTCATTTGAAGAATTTCTGGTTGTTTTTAATGGTGAAAAAGTGTTTTAAAAAGTTGGACCGCACCATTCGAAAAGGTACCCAGAACTCCTGCTCTAAGCCTATCCAAATCATCCAAAACATCCATTATCTGACACCATGCATTACGTCAGTATAAAAGTAGGTACCGTACTTCACTACTCAACAAAATGTCGCTCAGCCATTGGTTGTAGGCCTAGGCCTTGCGACAAACAACTATAAAAAATACATTACTGTACAAGATGCGACAGTAAAAGATCAATGTAGAAAATCTAGTGTTAGGGGTGAAACAATCAAACACGTCATATCCGGGTGCCGGTCACTATGTCAAACAGATTACCTCTACAGACATAACCAAGTAGCTAACATTATTCATCAAAACTAGCAATCAAGTACAACCTCATTGACAAACTCACACACCTTACAACAAATACAAACCGGAGAAAGTACTAGATAATAAAGATTTCAAATTGCATAACGACTGCACAGTTATAACAGTCCAAACTACAACAGACCGATTATAATAATAATTGACAAGAAGAAACAAGAAATTAACCTTATTGACGTTGCTGTCCCAATGTGCCATAACGTCGAGACTATATGGAAGAAAAAAATTGACAAAATAATAGTGAACTTGCAATTGAGATCACAAAGATGTGGAAACAGAAAAAGGCAAAGACAATCCCATTCGTTATATTGGCCAACAGCATCATACCGAAGAAGCTACATGAAAGCATTAAAAAACTAGATCTTCAACCCAATATATATGTACATCGAGACTCAAAAGGCAGAAATACTCAACACATGTAGAATAGTTCGTAAATTTCTCAACTAAGAATGCTACTTCGAGATTCCAAGACAGCTTCCATCCTGACGTTGTTTTCGTGGTTTTCCATAGTCCGAAGAGCAAATGCTAGGATGGCGAAGAGAAATCAGACACGACCGTATACAGCAGAAAGAAAACATCATCTACAAACAATATTATATAAATGACTTATTCTAGTTAGCGTTAAGACAAAGGTAAAGTAAACATGTATGTAATGTAGGTACACATGGAAGTACTTGGCGTAAGTCCGTACAACATGTTAGCTCCGGTTTTAACAACCGAGTTTGTATTAAATACATCCAATAAAATAAGCCCCTACAGCTAAGAAGAGAGCAGCGCGCTGTCCAACTGCACGAAAAAACTGGCGCGCCTAAACCCCGACAAATGGCTCAACTACCCAACCTCAAAAGTCAAGGCGCACACTAACTTTGCTGAAACAGTCCACCAACTGAAGAGTAAAAACTGTCCTATCCTCCTAGAAGCACCACGTGCACCACTTGACGTACCACTCCCAGAGCTTCTGCCGGACAAGTCCAATCAGCTTGCCCCGGGGACCAAAATTGACGGCATCGAGAAGAAAGATGACCATGACCATAAAGAACTGAAAGAGCTTGCCGAGAAGCACCTGAAGAAGCACTTTCCTCTTCAAGAGTGGGTGCACATCTTCACAGACGGCTCCTATGACTCGGCTACAAACAGAACAGGTTACGGCATCCACTGCATCTTCTTTGAAGAAGCCACTCCAATGGGAGTTGGCGAAACATACTTCGACGCTGAGGTCGCAGCCATTGCCAGGGCGGCCGAAAAAATCGCCGAGACCCCCGCCTTCCCCCTCAACAAGACAAAATTTGTGATCCTAAGCGACAGCGTCTCAGCCATCCAATTTGTCTCTCAAGCAGCGAACCTCCATCCTAAATCGCTGCTTTTCAAAAACTCCCTTGTCGGCATCCGACAGCAAAACAAACTATTAGAGACTCAATGGATCCCCAGCCACTGCAAGATCATGGGGAATGAAAAGGCAGACTTCTTGGCCAAAAGTGCCACAAAAGCACCGCAACCACCAGCAGCGCCTCTCTCCTACCAAAATGTCAAAACTAAGATCAAGTCAACCACAAAAAGGATCTTCAGAAACACCACAGAAGAGACTTCACGACTAAAGAACTGGTGGACCGAGATCAAAAAAGGGCCAGACAAAGACTGGTCGAGGAAGACGGCCACCGCCCATTTCCGGCTTGTAACCGGTCACGACGTCTTGCAGCACCACCTGCACCGCTTCAACATTACCAACGAACCGGCCACCTGCAAACTTTGTAATTTAGAAGATCAAGACAGAGCGCATCTCTTCAGATGCGCCGCCCTCAGGAATGACATTGACTCCCTGCCCGATGACCTGAGCAGGATAGAAAAGGAGGCAGTCTTATATTGGATAGCAAGACAGAAGAATGGCTGAAGAGGCCAACTTTGCACAAGAAAGAAAAAAAAAAAATAATAATAATATTGTTTTAATTCAATTGTCATGTAGAAGGCGGTAGATCCATGAAAAATACAATAGTACAACAATATAATAATTGTCACCTAATGTATTGTATTATACAACATACATATACAACAATATAATAATTTTACCTAATGTATTGTATTATTGTATTATTTGTATTCTATTTAATTTGTAGAACCAACATATTGTTAAAAGACTATATAATAGAGTGGCCAAACAATATGATTTGTATTACTAGCAGGTCTGCAAAACATGCAGAGCTAATCTATCAATAACAATGAGAATTGGAAGGATACCTTACAATTCACTTGAGAGTGTAGCACTTCTATACTTCTAGTTATGGGTTAGTTATGGGTTTCTGTGTTATTCTTCACATTATATTTACGTACACATAAAACTTGGTCGTCAAACTAAAAAATATAAAACAATGTTTCAATGACAACTTAAAAATTATTCTAACATTCACAATGTACCATTCTCGTACTTCTTCCACTTAATGTCCATGTCAATGTGAGGCGGCTCATCTGGGATGGAGACAGTGCGTGTGTGTTTACACTCCCTCACTCAAGGGAGAATATCTGGCTCTCATCAGGTTTATTATCTGGAACTCGTAAAACTTTCTTGGGAGGCGGTGTTAACATATACTCTATGGCTGTATCTCAGGTTGTCGTTCATGATGTGGAATAAAGTGTCTTGTACTAGTTACTCGAGTTACAATCAGTTGAAAGACACAATGGCCCTGTGATGATCAAACTAAAAGATTAAGATTCAAATAACACAAAACCACAATGTACCATTCTCGTACTTCTTCCACTTAATGTCCATGTCAATGTGAAGCGGCTCATCTGGGATGGAGACAGTGCGTGTGTGTTTACACTCCCTCACTCAAGGGAGAATATCTGGCTCTCATCAGGTTTATTATCTGGAACTCGTAAAACTTTCTTGGGAGGCGGAGTCAACATATACTCTATGGCTGTATCTCAGGTTGTCGTTCATGATGTGGAATAAAGAGTCTAGCACTAGTTACTTGTTCCAATACGAGTTACAATATCAGTTGAAAGACACAATGGCCCTGTGATGATCAAACTAAAAGATTAAGATTCAAATAACACAAAATTACAATGTACCATTCTCGTACTTCTTCCACTTAATGTCCATGTCAATGTGAAGCGGCTCATCTGGGATGGAGACAGTGCGTGTGTGTTTACACTCCCTCACTCAAGGGAGAATATCTGGCTCTCATCAGGTTTATTATCTGGAACTCGTAAAACTTTCTTGGGAGGCGGTGTCAACATATACTCTATGGCTTTATCTCAGGGGGTCGTTCATGATGTGGAATAAAGAGTCTAGTACTAGTTTCTTGTTCCAATACGAGTAAAAATATCAGTTGAAAGACACAATGGCCCTGTGATGATCAAACTTAAAAATTAAGATTCAAATAACACAAAATTCACAATGTACCATTCTCGTACTTCTTCCACTTAATGTCCATGTCAATGTGAAGCGGCTCATCTGGGATGGAGACAGTGCGTGTGTGTTTACACTCCCTCACTCAAGGGAGAATATCTGGCTCTCATCAGGTTTATTATCTGGAACTCGTAAAACTTTCTTGGGAGGCGGTGTTAACATATACTCTATGGCTGTATCTCAGGTTGTCGTTCATGATGTGGAATAAAGTGTCTTGTACTAGTTACTTGTTCCAATACGAGTTACAATCAGTTGAAAGACACAATGGCCCTGTGATGATAAAACTAAAAGATTAAGATTCAAATAACACAAAACCACAATGTACCATTCTCGTACTTCGTCCACTTAATGTCCATGTCAATGTGAAGCGGCTCATCTGGGATGGAGACAGTGCGTGTGTGTTTACACTCCCTCACTCAAGGGAGAATATCTGGCTCTCATCAGGTTTATTATCTGGAACTCGTAAAACTTTCTTGGGAGGCGGTGTCAACATATACTCTATGGCTGTATCTCAGGTTGTCGTTCATGATGTGGAATAAAGTGTCTTGTACTAGTTACTTGTTCCAATACGAGTTACATATCAGTTGAAAGACACAATGGCCCTGTGATGATCCAACTAAAAGATTAAGATTCAAATAACACAAAACCACAATGTACCATTCTCGTATTTCTTCCACTTAATGTCCATGTCAATGTGAGGCGGCTCATCTGGGATGGAGACAGTGCGTGTGTGTTTACACTCCCTCACTCAAGGGAGAATATCTGGCTCTCATCAGGTTTATTATCTGGAACTCGTAAAACTTTCTTGGGAGGCGGTGTTAACATATACTCTATGGCTGTATCTCAGGTTGTCGTTCATGATGTGGAATAAAGTGTCTTGTACTAGTTACTTGTTCCAATACGAGTTACAATATCAGTTGAAAGACACAATGGCCATGTGGTGATCAAACTTAAAGCAACAAATAACACATAACCACCCCACTAACTAATTGGATTCTTGGCATGTTGCATCATTTTTTGTCAGCAAGACTAGAGGGTCAGATCTTCTAAACTAAGATGCTTGAAAGGTAACATCATCCTAATCTTAGGCATTCCGATAGACCCCCCAATTAACAAGAATAGACTCAATCGGAGCGGCAAAGGTACACGCTCACCATTCGATTCCCAACACCCACAGCTTTCATTTTAACATTTCGTTCGCCATCATAGCGTCGCGACGCTCAACTTTAAAACTTCCCCTTTGCCAACAAACGAAAGCAGTGCGTTTCTAAAAAAAATCGTATGCCTATCTTGAGGTCTATTTGATCACGACACAGACTGTATTTGGACATATAACAAGTAGGCCTAGACGTTAACGTTATTAATTTTGAAAACATGGACAATAAAATAATAAATAAATAAATTGTATTTAGAGTCTACCCGCTATAGCACTGATTATCAGTATGCCTGATGTCTGTGCATTTGTACCAAAGAAATGTTACATTTTAAAGTTGTGCAGAAGAATCAATTGCGCGTCGGTCGTTCTGAAATGTTGAGTTAATCAAGCTAAAAAAGAAAGCTGTGGGCACGGATAGTAGTGTAGGCCTACTTTGTTATCTGTGCTGTGGGTGTGAAGAATCGAATAGTATGCGTGAACCTTTGCCACCTGTTTGAGCCTTCAATATCGGAACGACTATCTATCTTGGAAATTAACAAACGACCTTGGGGTAAAACGAGGTTTTCCACGAAACGAGTTTTTTTCCACACCACGAGGGGGGCGGGAACATCGTCTTCTCCCATATTTTCGAAAATGTCAAATTTACGCAATTCTAAAACGGCGGCCGGCGCGACGCCCAATGTGTATTGAGGATAGTTGTGAAGGAGCGGTGCTCAGCGGACGTATTTGCTAGTCGCTCTGTGTGCTGCGTCATATTGTTCTGTTTAGGGCCTACGTCGTCAATATCTAGTCAACATTGCTCAAAAGTTGAACTCGTTCAACTTCTTGTCAACATATTGCCGTGGTCGTCAATGTTGAGTCAACATATTTCAGTATGAGACAGCAATTACATTTCCATGACATCTAGGCCTACATCTTGTCAACAAGTTGATACCGGTAGGTTAGTGTACTTGTAATGAGAATTGGAAGGATACCTTACAATTCACTTGAGAGTGTAGGGGCCTAGCACTTCTATACTTCAATACTTCTAGAAGGGTTAGTTATGGGTTATTTCTGTGTTATTCTTCACATTAAACATTGGAGCTAAATTTTTTGAGGGGTCAGTGAAATTGAAGTTTTTGCTTTGCTCATCCAATTATTACATATCAATCTAAAATGTCATAATAATTATTTGAGTAACTTTAATGCAGCTGTATTCTTGAATTAAAGTTGATTCCCGTAATTTCGTTTAGATTCCCTACAACATGTCAAACTCAAAGCAGGGCTACATTAGATGAGGTGGGAATTGAGATGTAGTGTACAGGGTTGTAGGCTTAGTGAACACCGCAGTATTTATTAAGTGTTTTTTTTTTCTGGACTTTTCCCGACAATTTGTGAGTAGTACTAAGTATTTGAAAATGTATTGTTTTTTAGTTACAATATAGATAATTCTGGAATCGCAGTGGAATGCGCGAGCAACGCAATCGTTTGGTATGGCTGTAGACCTACCTTCGGTGATGCTCGGTCATGTCATGATGCAGACCATCATTTGGAAAGATCCGATTGTTATTAGCTATCAACTACGGTTCCATGGTTGAGTTCGGAATTATGATATATTATAAGCCCATCGTCAATCATTAAGAGGGTATGCTGAGGCTAGAACGGAGGCGAGTTTAAGCGCTCAGCTTTCTGGATTTTTTGGGTAAACGGTTTATAACACCATTATCAAATTTCACACTAACGTTTATAAAGAATAAATCTATGTTATCCATTACGCGTATTCCTAAATTAATTCATTGATTTTGAATTAAAATTTAGTGAAATCACAAAAATTTACTCAATTTTGGTCAACTTCGGGAATTTATTCCAAGTGAACAGATTTTTTTAACTCAAATTTGCATAATGGAACCCAACGTTTAAATCAATGTGAACGCGCAGGTTAATTTGGTTTTATCGTGAGATAAACGGTTTGGTGGGAATTTCCAGAATTGTAATCCATGTTTTGGATTTCCCATTTTTTCACGTTTTGAACTTATGTCTCGCAATGGATCTTTAACGCTTATTTTTTGCATCCAATTACGGATATCAATATAAAAGTACTTTATTAACATCCATTCAAAATTTGGCATTGATATTACCAACCGTTCAGCAGAAATCATCAACACCTGTTTGCGCGCATTTGAGTTGGGCCAAGCTCAGCGTACCCTCTTAACCCCTTAGCATACCATTAATATACATGTCACTTATTTTGCCATGAAATACAATTTAAAACCAAAATTCATAAATTCTAATTTTCTTCCCCTTTACGTTTTTAAAAAAATCTTATCCCACATTGACATTTTTAGCACCCACCGAATTTTTTTCCTCCCCCCCCTTCCTCCCACCCCCCATCACCCCTATTTTAACGGCGACAAAATCTGAGGTGGCCAAATTATTCTTTTTAGGAGACCTTCGACATATTTCAAGATGGATGTGATGCTTCCATGGCAACCTGGTAAGTACTAACGCTATTAAGAGTATCAAGTAGGCTACACTTAGTGTTGGCAGATTAAAAATTAAAAATTGAGAATTTTCACTGAAATGAAAATTTTTCAGAAAATTTTCAAGAGACTTTTTCAGAAAATTTTCAAGAGACTTTTTCAGAAAATTTTCAAATATTTTTTTATTGCTAATATAATTAAGGTTGGTCATCTTACATTATCTGGTTGAACGAGTGAGCGTAGCGAACGTAGTGATTTCCATTCGACTTAAACGGCCCTTATGGTTTTTCTGCGTGCGTGCGTGTGTGTGTGTGTGTACGTTGAAAATCAGCCGAATCGCTGAACAGATTGCGCTGAAATTTTAAACAGACATCCGGTACGAGTTTATTGAGAACTGCTAACAAAATCAGCAAGATTCATTGCGATTTAAACCTACAAGAAATGATAAACTGAAAAATAGACTTCCAATGTTTAGAAATTATTTTAACGACAATGTTTTAGATTTTGAAAATATATTTTTTGTTTGTTTTTCGCCTGGCCGTGAAATGCCGTGCCCATGCAAGGTCAGTCGAATGTTGGACGTCAAGGTACCCCCAAATTCCGCTCGTAGATTGAGTAAACCTTGCAATATTTTCACGAATTTCGTACTGGCTATGATTACCATAGTAGGCCCTATTGCCACAGATGATGGACTACACTGCGTTATATGCATTTCAAAACATGTTTAATTATTTTTGAAATACAATCTAGAAATTATAAAATCTTTCCCGACCAGGGGATGAACCCACGTCTCCCACATTTCGGCTACAAGGGCGCTTTAGCTAACTAGACTAGGGAAACGCCAAATTCGTAGTTAGACGCGTGAGCGAGTCATATGGTGAGTACCCGGGAACATTTGCATTTAAGTTTGATAATTATATTCGTATATAAATAATAGGGTATTGGTGGAAATCACTGTGCCGGAGGTTGCTGTTGTTGGCAGTCTTCAACTGAATATTCCGTGTGACTGCCGGGTCTTGCTTAATGGTAGATTGTTGGTCCGGGAGTTGTGTAAAAGTTTAGGCCATAGTTTAGGCCAAAATGCTCCACTGTAGCCTATGATAGGCTAGGGAGGCCTAAGGTAAGGGGAAGAAAAGAAATGTTACCGGGTACTCAACACATGGCTCACTCACTCGTCTAACAACGACTTTGGCGTTTCCCTAGTAGTATTTAACACCAAAGAAAAGCATGTGAAATTGTGATATAAGGTAAGAAAGCTGTGCATGACTTTTCATTTTTCCAGTAAACGAAGAGAATATAAATTCACAAATCCGTATTTAGAGTCTACCCACTCAGTCACACAACTGATTTTCAGTGGGGAACAGTAAACCAAAGTGATCAAGCCAACCCTGCAGCCCCCAACACAATCGACAAATTTTCAACATTGAAGCTTTACTTGATCAACCATCAGTGGATCGCAGAGAAAACTATTTATTTTGTAATAATCTTGCATATACAAACTTAGGCCTATGCTAGTTTAAAATAATAGGTTGCTTGACATCAGAGGAGGCCAATCAATAGCTAATTAACTAGGCCTGACTATGCTGTTACTAATCTTTTTGTGCCTAATTCAATACTTTTATTCCAAAAACTAGGCCTATTGTTGGATGAGCGTAGCGAGCGAAGCGAAGACTTCAATTTCACTGACCCCTCAAAAAATTTAGCTCCAATTTTTTTTTTTTTGTTTTTTTTGTTTTTTTTCTGTCTGTTTGTTCGCTCTCTGCTGGGAAAACGGCATATGCGATCTTGATGAAAATTGAAGGGGACCTTCGAAATCTCTGAACTTAGACTTGCTAAGTTTTTGGGTACAATCGAAGTAATATTTCTCATGAATACCGTACTTTTACGATTTTTAGTGCGATATTTTCGTGACATTTGGGCCGATTCTGACCAAACGGTTGGGGCTACAACGTTCATATTTCACACGGACATTAAGGTAATGGTGATGTATTGCTTTCTGAAAGAAAAAGTTGAAAACGTTAGCAAGAATCTATAGAAATAAAGCTTTTAATATATAAGTTTTTTGACTTTTTGCGCGATATTTTCGTGATATTTGGGCCGATTCTGACCAAACGGTTGGGGCTACAACGTTCATATTTCACACGGAGATTAAGGTAATAGTGATGTATTGCTTTCTGAAAGAAAAAGTTGAAAAAGTTAGCCAGAATCCATAGGGGTGGGACTGTCTTCCTAGTTAGCATTACTATAGAATTCTCTTAATCCGAGTTTGGTATATCGAGGGATTACTGTAAAGCTTTTAAATTTTGATATAAGTTTTTTACGGTAAATAATACCAATTTGACAATTGTAACAATAGAAACTTGACAACAATCACCTACAATGCGTAGGCAGAAAAACAAAGCACTTGCAAAAGTAAAGATATCCCAAGCAAACTAAAAACTTTAAAAAGCTCATCCATCAACGCGGCGGGACTTAAGCGTTTTCCTAGAAATACAGAATGTTACTTATAAGCCTAAATGGCATTAACTTCATTTTCTTACATTCTGTTTTTATATTATTCTGAAAATGTGATTTTTTAGTTTTTATTCCTTGAGGAACTGAATACCCATTTTAACATCCAAGGCCACAAGTCATTCCATGGTAGGCCTACTAGGAAAACGCTTAAGTCCCGCCACGTTGATGGATGAGCGTTTTTGTAAGTTTTTAGTTTGCGTGGGACCACTTTTCCTTTGCAAGTGCTTTGTGAATGCATTGTAGGTGACTGTTGTCAAGTTTCAATTGTTTCTTGTTAGTTGTTATTATAAACCTCAAAAAACACATTTTAAAAGGAACCTTTATTTCTATGCATTCCGGCTAACTTTGTCAACTTTTGGAACTTTTTCTTTCAAAAGGTACTACATCACCATAACCTTAATGTCCATGTGAAATATGAACGTTGTAGCCCCACCCGTTTGGTCACAATCGGTCCAAATGCGACGAAAATATCGCACTAAAAATCGAAAAACTCATATTTATTTATTTTTGTTTTTATTTATTTATTTATTTAGGCCTAATACGTCTATCCTATTCAGTTATAAAAACTGATTTACAAAGGAGGACAACTAAATAAATCTAATTACATAGATGCAGACACAACAATGAACTACATTTAAGTAAATATTTGAAATAGTAATATTTTTTTAACCTTAAAACCTTTATTTCTATGGATTCTAGATAACTTTCTCAGCTTTTTATTTTAAAAGGTAGGCCTACTTCATCACCATAACCTCAATGTCCATGTGAAATATGAACGTTGTAGCCCCACCCGTTTGGTCAGAATCGGCCCAAATGTGACGAAAATATCGAACTAAAAATCAAAAAACTCATATTAAAACCTTTATTTATATGGGTTCTAGCTAACTTTTTCAGCTTTTTGTTTCAAAAGGTACTACATCACCATAATCCTAAAGTTCATGTGAAATATGAACGTTGTAGCCCCACCCGTTTGGTCAGAATCGACCCAAATGTGACGAAAATATCGCACTAAAAATCGAAAAAAATCGTAAAAGTACGATATTCATGAGAAATATTTCT
This sequence comes from Sweltsa coloradensis, assembly GCA_024449915.1. Taxonomy (NCBI): domain Eukaryota; kingdom Metazoa; phylum Arthropoda; class Insecta; order Plecoptera; family Chloroperlidae; genus Sweltsa; species Sweltsa coloradensis. Next base: position 19,092 of record JAMZAV010001609.1, on the reverse strand, counting down.
TCGATTGTACCCAAAAACGTAGCAAGTCTAAGTTCAGAGAAAACGAAGGTTCCCTCAAATTTTCATCAAGATCGCATATGCCGTTTGCCCGGTAGAGAGCGAACAAACAGACAGAAAAAAAAAACAAAAAAAAACAAACAAAAAAACAAAACCAAAAAAACATTGGAGGTAAATTTTTTGGGGGTCAGTGAAATTGAAGTCTTCGCTTCGCTCGCTACGCTCGCTACGCTCGCTACGCTCATCCAATCATCTTGTTAGCACTGTTAGTTGCTCATAAAATGTTCTGGCAACCATCTGCCTGATGAGTCCCAGAAGGATGAAACGCGTCGTGGATTAAGGTAACAACTTTTAATTAGCTGCAGTTGTCATCAGCAGGTGAAACGTTTTGTCGCCCCCAGCCCTTTAGGCTGGGATTTATGTTCTCTTTGCTTTCCCAACCTGTCAACCCTTCTCCAATCTGTAAAACTTCATCGGCTTATTTGCCATTCAAAGCAAAAAAATTGATCTTGTTGCCTGCCAGAAAAATAAAGTTAGCCTAGATATATTCAAACAAAATGTCTTCCAATACCTTCTATATTTAATAACAATAAGTATTTTAATATGACCTGATGGTTGACGCGCCCTTAAACCTAAAAATAATAATAATAAATAGCTAAACATTTGGTAATGATAATACACGAGTGTCTGAGTCGCTTTAACCAGGCACATTACCAGTAAGTTTACGGAAATTTAAAACCCATTTTTTAAGTACGAACATCAAGTTATATGATAACACTGATTTTTATTTTTTTTGAAAATTTTCACGTAAATTTTCAACAAATCAAAATTTTCTGAAAATTACCAACACTAGCTACACTACAGGGGTATGTGGTTGCGTAGCTCTAGGCATGGCGTCCTATAGCCTCTCCATCACCCAGGACCGTCTATGCGTGATGAAGAATCACACCCTCCACGAGGTGATACGCAGAACATAGCGGATCTAGAGGAGTAAACCTCGAAAAAAAATCCCATATTGTTAACCACTGTACTTCCTCCCCTTAACCGTGGCTGGTTCTGACCAGCATGGGCCCCCACCCCCCCCCCCCCCCTTAAGCTAGAGTGGTGCATTATGACCTAACGGTTGACGCTTCCTTAATCCCAAATAAACCAAAAAAAAAAAAAGGTTAGTGTAACAGGACTTTAACAAACTAACCAGCAAGGTTCATATTGATTTAAACTTTGAGATCCAGCAGTATGAAAATTTGTGTTATAAAAATCTGTAGGTATAGCCTTATGCTTGGAATAGATTGCAGAAGTCTCTAGAGGATAGGCCTAGGCCTAGGCCCTATAGGCCCTACATGAAGGGCTAGGCGGCCTGCCTAGGCAGGGTTGCCATTCGTCCCGCTTTCCAATTTTAACTCCCGCGTTCCGCCAATGCACCTAGCTTGGTAGAAAAATTGTTAAAAGTCCAATTTACAAATCAGATATGCAGTCCAGAACGTGCAAAGCTATCAACAGCAACCTATTTGGGCCACGGGTGGCGTGTGCCTCGCCAAAGTACTTGGCTTGGCTCGACAGTCAGCAATTTGATTAAGTGTTGATGATAGGGGTGGAAGGGTAGGAGTGTACTTTTTTATTTATTTATTTATTCAAAAGCATTTCATGTGGTAGCACTCAAGGCTTCCGAATATTGAAAATAAGTCAATTTTTAAAAGTTTGTTAAGAATATGTTGAAATAAAGTCAGTGGTACCCGGTACTATAGAAGACCTTGTCAACAAGAAAATCGTTCAGCTTTCGCTTGAAAGCATCTCGCGTCGGAGCCTGTGTGATCTCTCTTGGAAGACAGTTTGTTACTTTTACACCCAAGTGGAGTGGGGTTTTGTCCAGCTTCTTTAGCCTGTGCCGCTCAACGAATATTTTCCCTGCAGTTCTTGTATCATGGTTATGAACGTCGGCTCCTGTGACCGTCAGCAAGGGATTGTCCCTAATGAACAGGGCCAAGGCCTTAATATGAATACCAGGAAGTGTCATGATACCAAGAGTTTTGAAGGCTGCTCGACAAGATTCTGTTGGTTGTAGTGCAGCTATGTATCGGATCGCTCGCTTTTGAAGTCGTAACACCCTTATACTATCGGAGGCACCACCCCAAAACAGCACTCCATATTGGAGATGGGACTGGAGAAGAGCAAAGTATGCAGTTTTCACCGTTTTCACAGTGCACTGTCTCATTAGGATTTTTATGCTGAAACATGCTGTGCTTAGCTTCTTACATAGTGAGTCGATGTGACTACTCCACTTTAGCCTGTAGTCGATGATTAAACCCAAAACTTGGCGTCCGTGGAGACCTCGACCGGGGCCTCCAGGTGGGGTTGCTCCCCCTTTGTGGCAAAAGCAATGGCTACAGTCTTGTTTATATTAGGTGCAATTTTATTCGGATGACAGTATTGTTCAAGCTCCATAGCTGTTTGATGCAATGCTTGCTCTAACTCGTCAGTGGTACCGCCAGTCAGAACAGCACTAAAGTCATCAGCAAACTGGGTTTTGGTTCCTAGTTGTATATTTTTTGGCATATTGTTGACATAGATGCTGAAGAACGTGGGGCTAAGGGGAATTCCATAAATGGAATTTTCCCAGTTTGCTTCTCCGCTACCATCTCCTAATCGCACACTTTGCTTCCTTCCCGTTAGAAAGGACTTGACCCAATTGTTTTCGGGACCTGTGATTCCATAGAATTTAAGTTTTTCTATAAGAGTGGCATGGTTTACCGTGTCAAAAGCCTTGGTTAAATCAAAAAAGACTGCTCCTACACTCAGTTTATGATCCAGAGCATCTTCCACTGCATTTGTCACGCGAAGGACAGCAGATGTGGTCGAGTGATTTTTTCTAAAGCCATGCTGTTCAACGCACAATAAGTTGTTTCTTTCCAAGTGCTTAACTAGTACGATAAGGAAGAGCTTCTCCAATATTTTGGAGAATGCCGTTGGCAGTGCAATGGGGCGATAGTTAGACATTCGTTCTTTCACCTTTTTTATAAATTGGCTTTATGACAGTAGGCCTATACTTCATTCTTTCGGGGAACTGACTGGTGGTAAACGAGTGGTTAAAAATGTGCGTAAGAGGTTCCACAATTTGGGGCGCACACTTCTTTACTACCAGCATTGGTACTTCATCCCAGCCTGTTGATGTTTTAGGTTTCATATTTCTTATAACTGTCAGTATGTCATTGGGTGTTAATGTGGGTATTTGCAAGGCGGGGATGTCTGGTTGCTGTTGTGAGTTTTGCAACAATTCGAGGCATTTATCCGTTGTGTCCGTGTGTACATTCACAACATCTTCAACTGCTTTAGCAAAGAAACTGTTCAAGAGTCTTGCTACTTCTAGCTGGTTTGTCACTCTTTGTCCGTTTTCATTTATAAGAGAAATTTCTGGAGCATCCTTTTTAGTCTTCCCGGTGATTTGATTGACAATGTTCCAGGTTGCTGCTGATTTGTTGTCTGCTCTTGCAATTGTTGCTTGATGATAAACTTTCTTGGCTGACATTACTGTTCTTCTGAGAAGCTTGGTTAAAGGCGTTTGTGTTCCAAGGATACATCGCGAAACCTCAGTCTGACTCATTTCCTTTTTTTTTAAATTAGGCCCTAGGCTAAATTATTACTTAAAGGGCAAAAACATGATTTCATCAACCTCATAGCCAAAATATAAATTTAAAGCTACATGCATGTGTCATACATCAAATTAAAGCTTACAGCTTATTCTTTTAGAATCACCAAAGTTCAATGGAATGGCATTTATATATTTTATAATATGACACAAGAAGTGCAATGATGTCCTGTTATTTCTTTTTTTTACATTTTACAATAGCAATTGAAAGCCAAGAAAAGTGATCAAAGAAAATTAGATTGCTGCACAATGCATTCCTAATTTGGTTCTACATATATGCACAAACTTATTACCAGCATACTATATATCCCATCATATGCTATTAAAATATGGCAGGTCTGTATCTTTTTTGAAAATTGGATTGGTACGTCTGTTACTAAAAGTTCCTAAAGTTTTTGTTCTGAGTGACTCGACAGTTCAATATCTTCAAAAATTTGTTTTCTAAGTTAGATTATGGATGTGAATATGAAGTAATTTTTTCAATTGTCTAACTTTATGATTAGTTGATAAATTGTGGTAACAGACGTACTTTGAACGGTAACAGACGTACCATGGTACGTCTGTTACCACTGTTATTTCTCATATCCAATATTATTGTTTAAATTCTATGTCCATAAAAGTTTGTAAAAATACCACTAGAGTGGTAGGTTGAAAGCTCTCTTGTAAAAAATTGCTTCCATCGGCATGTTTTAGGTAGGCCTACAGTGTAAGGTACATTATTAATTATTTCAAATTTTCTAAGTAAAGGGTAGGCCCCTACCGTATCCCAATATCAAAGATTATTCCACTGGAATTGAAGTGAAGTTGGTCAAGCTGTTGCACTAGAAGAATCTTAACACCTGGTAGATATTTAAATAAGTGATGCACTAATAATTAGATTTGTGCCTTTGTTACTGTCAAATTATCATAAAATAACTAGTACCGTGGAACACAACTGTTGGTAGCCAAAATTTTACAGATTATTTGGAAGCTAGAGTTGAGGTGAATTACAATTTACTTGAAAACCATATACCATAATCATAGTAGGCCTACATATTTACAGTTGAGGAGCCAGTTTCATAAACGGATATTGACACCATTGTGGAAATTCTCTCCCTTCCTGTGATGGATAACAGAAGTCATTGCTGTACTGCTTTAGAAATTCAATTTTACTGAATGACGGTAACAAAGTTTGATGTTTCATATCTAGGGATGTTAACTGATCAACGTAATGGAGCAGAATAAATTTACGTAATGGTTTGACCAGGTAGCAAAGGAATATTAAAAAAACAATTTTTATTCCTACAAGGTACGTCTGTTACCGCCTATTTCTTTAAGATTAGACAATATCCTTATAAATTCATATGAAGTGATTTGTATATAAGTATGAGGTAGTCCTCTATCTTCTTATGTAGCTATTTTGTATTCATGAGAAAGTTTGTTCTGTTGTATTCATTCGGCAATCACAGACGTTTACCAATTTCTAACGTAGGCCTACCGGTAATGTCTAAACAGATGTCCAAAAAAAGAATATCTGGATGTAACTGACCAATAATGAACAGAGTAATTATATTTGATGATTTGATTAACTGTAACCACAAAAAGAAGCATGATTGTTGATATTTAGTATAAAATACCAGTTTTAATTCAGACAAGGTACGTCTGTTACCATACTTGGTACGTCTGTTACCAGCCAACTTCTTGCATAGTAGGCAACATACTTAAAAATACACATGAAATGACTTGTGAATCTGATTAAGTACTATCTTGTAGCTATTTTGTATTAGAAGGTTTTTTATTTTGCATGCAATAATCACAGAGTTTTAATCATTTCTAACATACTGTAAAAACACGCGTCCATTAAAAGTACGTCTGTTAGCCTACCGCTTGTTACAATCCCTGCAACGTGAAAAGTTGATATCGTACAGTAAAAATGTTTATACCATGAGAAAGCTCATCTTATTTCCTATTCATCCACATACTTACAATGTCTTTTTAATGAATGAATAACAATACAGTTAGGTTTGTTAATACAAAAATGTTGTCCGAAGGTACGTCTGTTACCCGTGTTTTGTCCCTAAAGTGTCATTAGTGTTCCAAATTCCAATGCATTTTTGTTGGTTTTCTGTTTTTTTTTTTTCACTAGGCCTACAAAAACTACAATAGGCTCTATTTACTTATTGCATCCAGCCCAGTATTTTTATCTACCTACGCAGTGGATATTCGCACGGTCAGCCGTACGACTAGTGCAAAATTATTCGTACGGTCAGCCGTACGATACCACCTAACTAGGCCAATAGCTTCAAATATCACAGTGCATTGTGGCAGAGTGGTAGCGCGTCCGAATTCTATGCGAAAGGTCGGCGGTTCAAATTTTCGTTTGGTCGTTTTTTTTACCATTCTATTTGGGTCCATGTTTTTTCTGCAAATGATTTCACTACATTCGGCCCCGTCGCAAACACAATTCTAGATGATAAAAGCGTTTAAAAAGTGCTAGGCCTAGGCCTATTTTAAGGAAAAGCCTTATCTCTACACCTCGACGTGTAGGTAGGCAGCCTTAAAAGGACTTTTGTTTAAAATAGAAACGTTAAAGGTCTTGGGAGGTTTTTTGTTGTTAATAAAACAGCAAAAAAGGACGAAGACACCGAAAAGGACTCTCGTTTAAAATAGCGATGTTAAAGGTCTTGATGTTTTTTTGTTGTTACTAACAGCAAAAAAGGACGACGGAAGGACGACACTTTTATTACGGCACGCCTTTATCCAATCAGATCATTGACCGTACGAATAATTTTGCACTAGTCTTACGGCTGAGGCTGAGGCTGCCCGTACGAATATCCACAGCTTTTTATCTAAAACGCTTAAAACGCACTGTAAAAACCTATTTTTTTTTTTCATTTTGCCTGCGGCGCTATAGTTGGGGGGTTCCGCCCCCCAAACCCACCATGCTATTTTCCCTGAAAGGATTTGTCCCGCCGCCTTGAGTTATGGCAACCCTAGGCCTAGGGCTTAACCCAGGTAGGCCTATTGTAAGCCCTAGGGCTAGGAGACTTTAGAGCAAAGACCTAAACCTAGCTTTAAAGCTAAATAAAGTAAGCCAACCAACGCCGACAAGGCCTACGAAGCTATAGCGCCAAGCCTAGGCCTACTTGAAGGCCTACCTAGGCTAGAGGCCTAGGCCTAGAAGAAGCAAAATATTCCGCATAGGCCTAAACCTAGAGATACTAGGTTAGGAGTCACGCCCGAAAAACATGTCATAAATGTCACTAGCGTCATGAAATAGGCCTAGGCCTAGGCTATATGCCTAGCTTCATCTTACGTTATCACCAACTTGGCCTAGGCTAGGCCTAAGCCCTACTCTACTTTGTATAGGCCTACTGGTTATTCAATGTCATTATGTCATCGCATCCAGGAAGAGGCACGACACCACTTACCTAATATCAGTTTTCTTCTACTTGCATGAGGTTCTTCATCATTAGTCCACTCGAAATCCGTTCTCGACACATGAGCACCCATTATACAAACTGAATTTATAATTCTTTACCGAGAGAAGGCATTAAAAAAATATAAATTAACCTCCCAAGCCACCGGTATCAACACAAATGACGGACCAACCCAACCAGCTGAGAACCGTCACTTGACAACATTAATCACAAACCACGCGGTGGGCGGAGCGGAATGTACGACCAATCGATATTTATAGTCGAGAAACAGTCGAACAGTCGAATTTAATAGAAACGTTCACAAGTAAAGAGGGCGCTGAGATGGCGCGGCTTTGAAATGAAAAAACCTTCTGTAGCTGTTGTACTTTATTCATGTTATTGAATGTATTTTATAATTCTAGTTTGAAGACAAGATTATGCCGATATTCGCGTAAATAAACACTCTAAAAGCTGGCTCGAGTCACAGAGAGCAAACCAATGAGAAAGTGTGTGTGCAAGTGCAACTGTCTTTTGTTCAGAGTGTCTACGCTCTACAGTACATGAACGATGCTCCTACAGCCCCCTGTAACGGTAACGGAAAGCCATTGGCGGGTGTGGGATGGGGGGAGCTCCACAAATAATATTATATGAATAGTGATAATACAAGAGAAAAACCTGTATGTCAAACTGCACAAGTTTTGTTGGGGGGGGGGGGGGCCCGGAGAACAATGAATAATAACAGGCTCACCATTGGGGAAGGTCGGATAGAAAACGAACATGATATTTTCTGACAGCGCGGGAGGCAATGACATTCAATTAATATGCTGTGGGAAGCGTTCCAATTAAGCCCGGCCGGTGCACACACTTTACGAAGGTTTTAAGGTTATGGTTTATGGTCTAAAATGTTTTTCTATAACGTTAGTAGTACCCTACGCGCGCCAACATTGGCCAGGTTTATGAGAGCTCGCTTCCCATTGGCTGGGTTTAGTGTTTAGTGTTTAAGGGCTAACGAGATGAAATATTTTTATCTTGTTAAACCTTAGATCCTAAACCTTAGGAAATCATGTGAATGCGATAACGCTTTGAGCATGTTTCAACTTCGTTAAAACACAAACCTTACGAAGTTATGTGCACCTTTAAGGTGGGTTCCTATGTCTCATACAGCGCGATATCGTTGAACGCGTTGACCAATCACGACGATATCCAAACTATATCTGCCGCGCTGCCATACCGCGCGGTACGACTTGGGCCAAGTTCAACTTTTCCGACGCGGAGTGACGTCACATCCGTTCACTGCCTACTTTAGTATGATAAATAAGACATCTAAACTAACTCTACTTGTTCATTTTTGTCAAAGTTGTTTGAATCTACCCCTCTCTCCCCTCACTAAGGAAGGTCATGTGGACCGACAAGTTTCCATTGTGTAGTTTATTTGTTCATGTGTTATCTTTTGCAGCGCGCCTACTCCATTCAGGTAAGCTGTTGGCACCCTTCTCTTTATGTCATTCACATGACCCAGCCCTTTGGCATTTCTTTCAAACACAATGTAAATAATGTTAAAAAAGTTTGGAAAAGGCCAACTGGCTAGTTTAGATTGGATAAGGGTTGACAGGTTGGGAATGCATAGAGAACATAAATCCCAGCCTGAAGGGCTGGGGGCGCCAAATCTTTTCACCTGCTGATGACAACTGCAGGTAATTTAAAGTTAAAATTTAATACAATCCAGAAATTAAAAAATCCATCCCGATCGGGGTTCGATCCCGAGTCTCCCACTTAATTTCTGGATTGTATTAAATATTAACAATTCCACCTACAGGAGTGTTTCCCGACCATCCAAATCGAGAAACAATTTAAAGTTGTTTGTTACCTTAATCCACAACGCGTTTCGTCCTTCTGGGACGTTGACGTTAATGTTTATTTAGTCAGTTCAAAGGTAGCAGATTGGTTACAGTACTGTAACAACCATTCAAATCAACAATATAGCAACAATTCAGAAGTTAATACAATTACAGTCTCAGTTATCGAGTTGCCTAAGGTGCCTAGATGGAAAGTGGGAGACCCGGGTTCAAACCCCGGTCGGGATAGATTTTGTGATTTTTATGTATAGTATTAAAAAGAAATACAGCAATTACATATTTCTCGTTACACTTCCCACAACATTGGTAACCATCCTTTGTTCATAAATAACAGCAAATAAGGCAATGACAACAAGAAAACCCTCTCTACTCTGGGTATACTTGAAGCTGTTCCTGTTGTTAGTAACAAATCAAGTTCTGGACGTACTGGTGCTCGCTCAACAACACGACGGGACTAAAGCGTTTTCCTAGTTACTAGGAAAACGCGTGCAACACGACCCGAGTACGACATTCCCATAATGTTACATACCAATAAGTCTTTAAGATCTTTACCGATTTAGCTGAAAATTTGTAAAATAGGAGAGAATGGATAAAATCCACCGCCATCTAGAGGACCTTGACATCATTTCTTTGGGAAAACTATTTTAACTCTTTGATAACAAATAATACACTGCTTCCTCGATAGTATTTTGATTACTTCTAGGTGGCAGTGCATAGTGACCAGAATTCTCGTGCGACTTTTCGTTGCCATGGTAACGTTACTTTTGTTAAAATGTAATTTCTATCTACACTACTTAAGGCCTTGACCGATTTAGCTGAAAATTTGTAAAATAGGAGAGAATGGTGTACTTATTGACCCTGCAAAATTTCATAACGATTGGAACATTTTTATTTTTTTTATTTTTTATAACCAACGATCGGATTTTGTTCAAAAACTATACAGCAACCTGCATAGGTGGTATGTACATGTGTGCAAAATTTCAGGTCGATCAGAGAAACGGTGCGACCTGTACCGAAGCAGTAACAGAAAAAAAAACAAAAAAAAACAGACATTCGAGCCATAAGAGTCAAGTGGAGACGCTCGCTCAAATATAATCAACATTCAATGGTGATAATTACTGATGAAAATGAGTGAATTTAATAGCACTTTGTCTGCTCACTGTCAAAAAGTATGAACGGCAACAACAGTGAATTATCCAATTTCAAATTTGTAAGGGAATGTAACAAAACCAAAGTTGTTTTTCCTTTGAAGGATGAGTGTCCATATTCCAGTCCATAGTCCATATTTGTACCCTGTATAAATCAACGGATCAATAATAACTTGAACTTGATGCCAAATAAATACTAAGTACAAATACTTTGACCAATTATTTGACCGGCCAATTGTTTGACCAACCAATTGTTTGACAGGCTTGACATCCCTAGTAGTAACAGAAGACACGCTATTGAGGAACAACGGTATGAATGTATGTTTCTTTAATTCGTAAATAAGAAAACTTAAAGAATGAAAGAATCACTTCACATTCAAACACAGTGGGTAAATCTAAATGACATTTTCCATTCAGAATATTAAACTAGCTTATCTTTAAATAACAAATAATAATATTAGCCACTTGCAAGCCACAGGTTAGAAACACATTGCAATGATGCGGCTCCCTCCGAATGATCTAGAGTCCAGACCCAGCTTGTTGAAAGTGGCCCAGCCTCGACGCAGGATGGGAATGTTTTCACAACTTATTTTATTTAAATCTTCAATATATCCCGATGGCCTTGGCTAGTCCTGCGTAGATCTGCAGAGTGGTGACGCCGAGACAGGCTGTGAAGACACCCCGCATGATGAGCGATACCCAAGGCCCAGTCACCATAGCCTGGGTGATCAGGTCCATGATGAGGGGCTTGTACGAACTGAGAAGCAGCATTCCGCTCACCACCGGTAGCAGCGACCTGGGGACACACATCTGCGATTACTAGAGAATAGAGATAAGAATTTTAGCGTTTTAAGATTTTGATGCTAAATCGGTGAATACTTTGTAAAATGCAACAAATTTTACGTAAAAAAGGTAGAATCATGGCCATTCCGCTAGTCCACGGGTAGAATCGTGTTCATTCCGCTAGTCCACGGGTAGAATCGTGTTCATTCCGCTAGCCCGAGTTCCTATTATATTACTGAGCTCTAGTTGGTATTATTCGCTTGTCGATGGTCTCCGCACCAACAGGGTTGGCGTGGTCTGCTTAATAAATGATATGTCTCCCATTGAAAATCAGTGATATGCATACTTGGGGAAGGAACTTTTTACAATAACGAGTTCCATTTTCCCGGAACATTTTAAGGAACTTGATCCTATTTTATGTTGAACTTTTCAGTGATCAAGTTAATATTTGTAGGGACTTTTTCAAAAAGTTCCTTAAAACGTTCCAGTAACAATAGGCCTAAGTAGTCTATCTTGCACTTTTGAGTATTTGTTAGCAAACAACCTTGCTGTTATGTATTGATTGATTGGATATTGATTAATGTCTCATATTTATGCAACTTGGCTACTCAAGACGAAGGGAGGGACGTAAGGGATGACGCGGGGGACAATCATTTTTATCATTTCATATCATATGTAGTATCATCATGATTTATGACCCTACCGCTTGCCGTGCCCTGTGCCGAGCTATGCTTACAAATTGCACGTCAGTGACATTGTTGTCGCATTGAACATAATACACGTTACAAAATATAAAATAAATTTGATCTTTTAGAGGAACTTTAGTTGCTTTTTAAAAGGAACTTGAACTTTTTATAATTAGGTAAAGGTGTAAAAAGGAGCTTGAACTTGATAAAAGTTTCTTTTCAATAAGGATTTTTTCCTTTTCTCTAAATTTACAAATTTAATATTTTATTTATTGACACAAATTTATTATTTATTTATTTAACGTTTATCGTAGGCCTACCGTATTCATTTATAAATGATAACTGATTTACAACTTGAGGGCAACTTAATAAAACTGATCACATGAATGCAGACAAAATAATGAACTGTAGTTTTCAGCAAAGTTAGGCTAATAATATATTACAACAACAAAGTATCCGCCACGCAAAGGAACATGAATGCGATCTAGCGGATAAAGGAAACAACTTCTCATGTGCGTTTGTTTTAGTTAGGCTACCGGCGCAAACACCAGCAGCCATATAGCTCGAAAAGACAGTGGCCTTCTAGATTAGCGCCTTCTTCTTTAACAGGAGGTCTACAGTTTTGTTGGTGTTTGCGCTGGTAGCTTAGTAGGTAGGAGTATTATATTAATATTTGTTTGTATTTTTAGTCTCTTATGTCTTATCTTTGTCATAGGCCCTATACCGCTTGATGTATACTGCCTTAAATTGAAACCAATCTCGGCCCACAAGAAAAACTAGATAAATAATTATTCTCTCGTTTCATTCGTATTCTCTTATATACGAGGCACTAAAATTCAATAAATAGCCAACATAAGCATACAGTAAAATTGTTATGATATGTACAAAACAAGACTAAGGCATTAATAATTATTAAGTAACTTATTTTTAGGACAGAAATAATTGTGAGGGAATATCTCCCAATTGCATACTTTGCACCTTTCCAAACACCTCAATAAAAAAGTTTATTTGTTTAGGAATAATTAGACGAGTGAGCGCAGCGAACGTAGTCTACAACGCTACTCGATCGGTCCTTGGTCGTGATTAATTCTGTTAAATGTTAAATGTTAAATGTATTTTAAATGTCTGTCTGTCCGGTCCCATACGGCCAAACGACCAAATAGACTGAGCTGAAATTTTAAACAGACATCCGTGACCAGGTAACTGAGAACTGCTAACAAAATGAGCACAATCTGTTGTGATTTAAACCTGCAAGAAATAAAAAACTGGAAAATACGTTGAAATGCATAGGAATTATTTTAACGACAATGATTTTTATTTTGAAATAATATTTTTTGTTTGTTATTTACCTGGCTGTGAATGCCGTGTCCAAGGTTAATCGAATGTTGGACGTCAAGGTACCCCCAAATTCCGCTCGTAGATTGAGTAAACCTTGCAATATTTTCACGTATTTCGTACTGGCTATGTTTTCCATAGTATTGTCACAGATGATGGACTACACTGCGTTATATGCATTTCAAAACATGTTAAATAATTTAAAAAATACAATCCAGAAATTACAAAATCTTTCCTTAGCATTGAACCCACGTCTCCCACATTTCGGCTATAAGGGCGCTTAGCCAACTTGACTAGGAACACACCAAAGTCGTTGTTAGACGAGTGAGCGAGTCATGTGTTGAGTACACGGCAACATTTGCATTTAAGTTTGATAATTATATAGGTATAAATAATAGGGTTTTAAGTTTAGGCAAATGGTAATATTTAAAAACGTGGTGGGTGGAACTCAAATACAGCAACGTCCTCGTCGTGAGTTCCGGATACTGGAAATATTATAATATGTTTATATCATTTCTTGCTAATAGCTGTACGAATGGGTCAAACAAATCCAATATACAATCTTGATTATGCATTATGCAATATGGCGCATTATGGCATTTCGTTTTACGTGTCGTTACACCGACTAAACTTAAATTCCTATCATTTATACGCAATATCTATCAACTCAAATGCAAACATCGGCCCATAAGCATGGAAGATTTTAACTCCCCGAAATTGGATGCGAGCTCTGGCGTTCGTTTCGGGGACCTATCCTCCTTGCCTTGACCACCACCCCAACGACGACGACCAAGACAACACGAAAATGATCAAAAACAATGTCGACCATGATATGAGAACCCCCCTTTCCTCCCCCTACCCGTGGCTGCATGGTTCTGACCAGCACGGGACTTTCCTCCCACATCCCCTAGGCTAGAGTGGCGCATTAGGACTTAACGGTTAGCCTTAGATAGGGGGAGGAAAGAAAATGTTACCGGGTACTCAACACATGGCTCACTCACTCGTCCAACAACGACTTTGGCGTTTCCCTAGTTAATAAATACTTATTCCAGACAATATAAACTTAGAGGTCATCACAAAGTGTTATAATGTAATATACTATGTGTCTGAAAATAAAACTAACTTACTTACTTACTTAAACCATCGCAAAAAGCACTACAGTGAAACCTCTATGCATCGTTTTTCAGGGGAGTACTTGAAAAAAACTATGGATCCGGAAAAACTATGGATCAAATAGAAAATAACAATAAAGCTTATTATGGGAGTGTATAAAAAACACTATAGATGCAGGAAAATAGTAGTTTGAGAAACTATGGATAGAGGTTTCACTGTACTACATAGATCATCTTTGCATCGCGGATAGATCGACAACCATTTCGAAAACAATTTTGAACTGTACATTAAGGAAATAAAGCAAAATGAATTGAAGTAAAATGGTTTGAACCTGTTTAGGTCGTGTCGCGACCACAGCCAGACCAGAGCGGCGGTGGTGACGCGTTGCACAAGGCAGATGTTAGAGTCCAGGCTCTTCTGGATGTAGACCCAGTCGAACTCTGCCCCTCGCGCCCCCACCCACAGCAGCAGGAAGCGGGTGAGGATGATCTCGGCGCCGGCCCAGCCCACGCCGGCCGTCAGCAGCTTCGCATGACCCTTGCCCGGGATACCGGTCAGCACCAGGTACATGCCTCCCAGGTCAGCGAGGTCAACAGTCGTCTTCAGGAACTCCTGCGCGGGGAGAACACAGTGTGAGACTACAGCGTGAGATCACAGTGTGAGACACAGTGTGAGACCAAAGTGTGAGACCACAGTGTGAGACACAGTGTGAGAACACAGTGTGAGAACACAGTGTGAGACACAGTGTGAGACCACAGTGTGAGACACAGTGTGAGACTACAGTGTGAGACCACAGTGTGAGACTACAGTGTGAGACACAGTGTGAGACTACAGTGTGAGACTACAGTGTGAGACCACAGTGTGAGACTACAGTGTGAGACTACAGTGTGAGACCACAGCGTGAGACTACAGTGTGAGATCAGATAGATCCCAAAGTCAGATCCCAAAATTGCTTCTCACCACATAAAAGGGGAGAAAACATCTGGCACCAGTCATATTGGGACCCTTTAAGCCACCTCTGCACCAGATACTTACCCTGTTTTCTGTCTGACCTACTTATACAGGAGTTGATAGGTAAATCTTGGTGAGAGGCTACGTGTTTCAACTGGTAGGGCTACGTTCTCAACTCGTAAGTCTTAGGCCTAAAGGTCAATGCACAATTTCTCGGGAGCGATAACGACGACGGAAAGAAATTTTAATCTCACGTAAAAACTTACGATTGGCTGCGCAATAAAGCTTCCCGTTCCCGTACCCTGTAATGACAATGGAACTTCGCCAAGTTTTAACTAGGCCTACCTATCCATAGCATTCCCGTTCCGTAGGCTACATTACCGTGACCCTTCTGAATTAAGTTGTCCACGGCCTGTTAAAAGTGGAGCTTATAGGCCCTACCATTTCATCAGCTGATTGTTGTGTACCTACACGCGAGTAATTTAAGAAATAAATTAAATAGGCTATAGCTAGGCCTAAATAGGCTATCAGTAGCGACCCTGAAATTTTGTGAATTATTTTTTTCACTAAATGACGCTAGATATGACTGTTTTATTATTGAGCAGGTAGGTAGCAAAATAAGGCAATAATCACGTTTTCCTGCTAAATTAGAGCAAAGTCGGAAACTTTTCTCAATCCTGTAATTGTTTAAGCTCCAAAATATGCAATTAATTTGATAGTTAAGCATTGAAATCAACATTTCTGTTTTAACATAAAGATGGCACTTGACAGCTGTTGAAAGTAGGCCTAGGCCATCCTTATATTGAACACGACTAGCTCTAGGCTAATTTCAATTTAAAAACAGTTTTTTATTAGGCCTATATGGCCTAAATATTTGTTCAAGTGTAATACGTGTTCATTTCGCTGAAGGGTAATGATTGCAGGTTGCAGTGCTTTTTTTTATGACGAAATGATGCCTTAACCTGGAGTTTACAGGCTGCCTATATTGAAATTGAAGATTTTATAAGGAAATGAGAACTTTTATTTGCTATTTCTCAGGGTCCCTAGCTATGAGGAATAACTAAATATAGGTAGGCCTACCTAAGTTAACTTATTATTTTATTTGTTCCCATTAGCTTGCTTCACGGGCTATTGTGCATCAAAGCTTTGAACGTTAGGCTTACCTATTGCCCATTATCGTTACAGTATCTTTCTGTTATTGTTAACTGGCAATTGTGCATCGACCTTTAGGCATAGCTAGGTCTAGGCCTAGGCATAGGCTTGTTTTAACGAATAGCATGTAGGGCCTACCTAGAATCCAATTGATCCAATTCTACGTCTTAGAACTTACTGTCCAAGGATAGGCCTACGATAAAATTGTGAAGAATCACTCAGCGATAGGCCTAGCGGAATGCTTTGGTTGTGCTTTGATGCATTTTGTTGTGAAGATTCAGGGGCAGAGCCCCGGTGGGGGTTGGGGGCAACACCCCCCATTTACTTGTGCACCGAATTTCATTTTGAAATCCGGGTAGTCGAAGCTAGGTGGTTGCTCGGATTTGCGTTCGAAGATAGGAGTAGGCTTACACATAACAAACAACCACCGTGATAGTGATGATAGTGATCACGTTGGTTGTTTGTTACGTGTTGTTAGTGTCTGTTAAGGTTTTTTTGTGTTTTTTCATGTGTAGGCCTAAGGAGTACTTATGGGAGAACCAACTGCAAGTGCCGTGTTAGTTTCACATGCTTTAGAAGGCTCTTCGCGGCACAAGATTTCTACAAAGATATCAAGTGTTTTAGTAAAATATTTACTAGTGTCGACGCCTTTTCTTGTTGTTAAAAAATGTAATAACAACAAGGATAAACAATAAAATAAATAAATAAATGGTTAACAATATTACTTCAAATAATGGTTCATTTTAACCAAGTATACTATCTTAGGCCTAGGTACTATCTTAGGCCTAGGGCCCAGCCGACACTTGTCAATAAGGCTAAACTCACCCCAACGAAGTCATAGCCTTGCACGCCTACTACTACGTCACTTGCGGGGAAGAATGTAGCCAGCACCAGCATCTTACATAGTTGAGTGAATATATAGATGCCTCCAGCTTGTATACATTTCCAAAACGCCCCATACTCCGACCTAAAAGAAATAAAGTAGGCCTACTGCGATAAAGAATCACTAGGAAAATCGCCTAGGTAGCCAGGTCGGAACTTGTTCGGTTGGGGGGGTCCAACACCATGAAAAACACTAATTTTGCCTAAAAGTAGGCCTAGGGCTAGGTTAGTTGGTGGGGTGGGGAGTGTGAAGAGCTCTTTAAAAACCATTAAAAACACTAATTTTGTCTTAAAGTAGGTTAGTGGTGGGGGTGGTGGTTGGTTGCAAAAAATTGACTTTAATTTGGACCCCCCAACCGAACAAGCAGCCCCTAGGGCTTACCGCTAGGGAAAGGGCTAGGGGGGCTGGGGCTAGCTAGGCCTAAGGGACGTAAGCGGCCGCCAACACATCTTAGTATAATAACCACCCACGAAAGATCGTGTTCCCATAAATATTTTTATTGAGGGCGACCAAATGTAGTCTCGCTTATGTTAATAAAATCCCTAGGGCTTAGGACCGGAGGCTCTAGCTAGGAGGTAGGGGCCTAGGGCTAGGCCTAGCCTAGGCCTACCCTAGCCTAGTCTAGGCCCTAGTCTAGGCCTAGTCTTTGGCCATCGAGTTTTAATTAATCTCCTATGACCACAACATATCACTTAGACAACGTCTACAACATACTTACAGTCCTGAATATTTATACGTCAAATAGTATGGGACATAAACTAAAGCTAAACAGTTTCCAAAATGATACAAAGTCATTTTTATCTTTATAACCTAAAATTATTTTAGTTGCAAACTCGACAGATAGGATCGTACAAACTGTCAGGTTACAGCAGTACCAACTAAAAATGTATTTGGACGAAAAGCACTGTCTGCACTTCGCCTCCCGTATGAAATGTGGCGGAAGGATTTCAAATTTAAGTTTGTCTTTCGAAACTTTAGTATGCTAAATTTATTAAAAGTTATTTTAAAAGTCTAATAAACTTACTTAAATAGATTTAAAGAATGATCAATGACATAATTCGTTTTCCACGTTTAATTAAATATTATTGGTTTGCATACGATGGCATGCGTGAACATTTTGAGTACTACGTCATAAAAGAATAAGTGCATTTTTGATTTGCTCTACTTCATTCAGAGAACAAAATGTCAAATATTGGTGATTTCTGAAAACGCATTAGGACTTCCGTTCCAGTCTTTCCGGTTACACCCACATTGAGATTGACTCGTAATGAATTTGGTCAGACAATAAATTTGTTAAAAATGTGTGCATCTGATGTAAGTATCCATTCCTTTACAATTCATCTTTATAATTGAATTATAATGGATCTATTCATATGATAATCGAAGAAAGTAATCCAGAAATAGGCCTGCATAATGTTCATGAAAGACACTTGTGTTTTTCCAGCCCTAGCGGCCTACCACCATTTAGTGCCTAGCCCTATGAATAACATTTAAATTGAGCTTAAGAGTAGGTGCCAAAATAAATTCCCTAAAATTGAATAATATCATTAGCTTTGCAAGTAGCCCAATTCCACCCTTGGCTAAAGGTAGGCCTAGGCCCTAGCCCTAGGATGTTCGTTGGTCAGGCCCCGGTTATAGGCCTGCATGACACCTGTTATACCGCCTATGCCCTAGTACCTGTTATCAGTTCAGTTTAGGCTTTAATTAAAAAGCGTGTGGAATAGGGCCTAGCTCAATAGAATGCTTGGCAGATATATTGAGCATTAGAATAACTAGTAGGCTTATATTTAACTGCATAATTATTGATTTTTTCAGTCTAGCCTAGGCCTAGGCCTAGACCCCAGATCTGCCTTAGGCCCTCAACCCATAATTGGCCTACTAGGCCTAGGCAAATAAACCCAAAGACCTAGGCCCTAGGCCTAGCTTGTGCATAGTTAAGCCTTGCGTGGCTACTGTTTAGTTTGGTGGTAACTTATTGTTTCGATAAATTACGCTCTTAAGTAATTACGGTCCGCTGAGACCTGTTTTTTACGACCATTTTGGTTGGTTGAAAACGCTGGTAATTTTTGTGATGTGCCGGTAGGGCCTAAATGCACTGAGTAGCAGCGCTACCTAGGCCTAGCTGGAATTTCAACACTCATAAAAAC
>JAMZAV010001608.1:0-143440 GCA_024449915.1 Sweltsa coloradensis | reverse complement strand
TTGATTACTTTGATATATGAGAGAATAATAAAGAGTTGAAAGTAATTTTTGTGATGTGCTGTTTTGTTTGTTTTGAAATGTTCATAGCTTTGACAATGAGCTTTAATAAAACCGACGACCTTGCTTTGGGTTCGAGGCTTTCGCCGACCACCATTGTCGTTCAAAGTGGCTATGGTTTTGATGACGCCATGCTGCCTCCTTACATTATTCATACCTCCTTGGATTAAACACGGAGTGGAATAATGACAACTGATTCTTGCTGATTGGAAAACGAAAGTGGGGTTTATTTTATGAAGCAGTGCATACATGACACAACAGTTGTTTACAAGGCAGTGAGTTGAAAACTTGATGGCGGTACATATGAAAACTAGATTACTACTTAAAACTATTCCCAACAGTTGTAAGGATTCTCACGAAGTGAAAAGAAACTACAAGGTCTTTTATTACAAGTTCGAAGAAACTGCGGGAAGACTGCATGGGGCCGATATTATAGGGAATCATGTGGACCCCGCCCCCCACACACAGAACATCAGGTTTATGTGATTAAGTGGATAAACAATAAAATCGTGTGCAACTCTAAAGGAAAATGTGTAAATAATCCTTGGGGTCACAGTCTCGGTCAGTATTGCATGTGGCGAGAATCGAACGAGTGTCCTCCGAGTTCACTTTATCGTGTGTTCACACGGAACTAATTGACAGCTCACCGTTGGTTCACTATTTTATTGACAATAATAACATGTTAGAACGGTATACCGCAAACATAAGCATGGGGCTAATTAATTATTAATTATGCATAATTTGACGCAATTTGTCGTATTACATCACAATTTTGATCGATATTAACATATTATTATTCTGTATAGTCATAGGCCTTACTGTGACACTAGCATTTATTTCACTTTACGCGCAAAGATATCAGAAGTCGGCCTAACTGTTAGTATTAGGATTTAAAGTTAGGAACTCTATGTCTGATTCATCGCTCCTCTTCAACCTAGTGCAAGGCAAGTTGTTCATCATCATAATTTCAGTATTTAATAACCTTTTGAAAATCAATTTCATACACTTATCCTATAATCCTGATAGCACTATACAAAGTAACCAATGAGGAAAATTGGAAAGTTTAAGGATACTTTTACAGCTGCAACACACAACCAAAGGTATCTATTATCAAGTTACACAATGTAAACTGCAGTTCATCCAACTTAAACAATATTAATGTGACTGCCAATTCTACTACTAAAACCGTTCTCGACTGCGTAGGCCTACTAAGAAATAATAATATAGATTAACATCTTAAATGGGATAAACATATTCAACCAATCGTAAACAAACATAGATATGATATCCTTAGCTTCCACAGCCTACGAAACATTCTGACGCTTTCTACGCAACAGTACGTACAGTCAATCATCCAATACGCAATAAGTAGCTTGGGTGGTGCATATGACATTCACTTACATCGTTTCAAAACAATACAAAATCTCATTCTTTAAACTAGGAAAACGCTTAAGTCCCGCCGCGTTGTTGGATGAGCGTAATTGGTGAATTGAGCTGCCATGTGTTTTCGGATTTTCGGTTGTTCTGTGAAAAAATCAGATTTTTGTTGATTTTCTTTTAAAAATTATATCAAATTAAATAAAAAATTAACTTATTTTTTTAAATTAATCGTAATTTTAAAAAAGGAAAAAATTGTAATATTGAAATTTTCATAAGAAATAATTATTCGATTGCGCACAAATTTTACACGAATATATCAATTCATAAAATTAAGGTTCTGTGAAAAAATCATTTCAATCGGATAAAGCATGTAGGAGTTATAAGTCGAAGAAATTTTTTAAAAATCGAAAAAAATCGTAAAATTGCGATTTTCATGAGAAATAATTTTTCGATTGCGCTCAAAAACGTGGCAGTTCTTAGTTCAGAGATTTTGAAGGCCTCCATAAAATTTCATCGCAATCGGAGTATCGGTTTAGCCGGAATCGTGTTAACAGACAGACAAAAATACAGAAAAAAAAAAAAAAAAAAAAAAAAAACATTCCGGATTTTTTTCTCCAGTGTAGTGAAATGGAATCTTCGCTTCGCTCGCTACGCTCATCCAATAATTGTATTAAATATTAACAATCCAACCTACGGGAGTGGATTTCCCGACTAACCAAATCGAGAACTAGAAATAATACTAAAAAAGATATCCGCCATCCACGAAACAAGTTTGCTGGGTGTTCTGGAGTTCTGGAGATGCTGGAGTTCTTCAAACACGCCAATTATGTGCTCTAGCTTTATGTTACTATGTACATTACAAATCAATCAAATGTTTACGCAACTAATCCGTCCCTAGATGCAACATCAAGCTGCGTTCAAAAACCACCAACAAAATATATCTACGTAGAATAAAACAAGGGTGTATCCCAACCCAGCGTCATTGCTTTATTTTTTGTCAAGAAACTCCTGACTCAATTCGTAGCCTACAATTAAAAATGACGTTTTGTACTTGCCTAAAAGTGCTGATTTCATATCCAATAACCGCCATAAATGATACAATCAACTGCTTGTAGTAGCCGAAAACTAGATAGATGTCGCACCTGTTCGTTCGTTTGGATCATCTGTTTGGTTTTAGCCCTAATTAAGTAATTTAAAAATTGATTTAATTTATCTAAAACTGTTCATATGAATATTTTATATTTAGCTTTATATGTTTATTCCTTTACCACAATATTTAACCTAGCCTTACTGTATGATCATATTATATTTAAAGTACTGATTATATACTGTTAAATTGTAACACCTTATTTTTACAACCAAAACCAAAATTACAATGTTACTTTTAGTGGAAATTAATATTGTTATCTAAACTAATGATAAAATACATATAACTCTTACTTAGAATGGCTAGACCCACCTCAAGATACACTTTTACAGGGGTGTACATCAGGGTGTTTTTTTACTTGAAATCAATGATTTCTTTAAGAAAAATCATTGATTTAAATTAAATGTACTTTTGCAACAACATTTTAAAGAGTCCCTAAAATAATTTTCGTTCAATAACATCTGAATTAAATTGGAAAAAATGGAACAAATCTGATTACAATCGAAAAGTTTATTTAAATCAAATAAATCCGATTTAAATTTAATATCATAAGTTTTGATTTTTAAATTAAAATCTAAAACTTCACACACCCTGGTATACAACTAGGAAAACGCTCAGTTGGACGCGTTGTTGAGCGAGCACCGGTACATGCAACATGACCCGAGTACGACATTCCCATAAGGCCCTCCACACAGTGTAGGCCTAACTGGATATTGACATTGTACACTATATTATACTATTCCAACATCTTTGCATTGTACTAATTCACGTCATGCCTTCTAAAGTGTATCTTTGTATCTTCACTGCCTCCTTCATTTTTAACTTCATTCTTCGAATTATGATTACCAATAAGTCATTAAGGTCTTGACCGATTTAGCTGAAAATTTGGAAAATATGAGAGAATGTTGTACTTATTGACCCTGCAAAATTTCATCACGATCGGAACTTTTTTTTTTTTTTTATATAACCAACGATCGGATTTTGTTCAAAAACTATACAGCAACCCGCCTAGGTGGTATGTACATGTGTAAACAATTTTAGGTCGATCAGAGAAACGGGGCGACCTGTATCGAAGCAGTAACAGAAAGAAATAACAGACATTCGAGCCATAAGAGTCAAGTGGAGACGCTCGCTACGCTCGCTCAATTAATATTATATAATTTTAAATATACTGTAGTTACACTATTATATAATATAAAAAAAATAAAGCGAATTTGAAAGTGAAAATAATTTTTTTCCAGATCTATAGGCCTATACCTAATTATAGGGAGCGACTCCAATTCAAACATTACTATCTGTCTGTCCGTCTAAAATGTTTTGGTTGATATTCAGGGTAAGTGGAGAGAAGCAACCTGAAACTCTTAGTAAGTTTGGAAATGCATGACCCGGAAACTCCCATCATTTTAATGAACCAACGGGGAACGAACCTTTTTTCTAAAGGTAAATTTACTAGGAAAACGCTCAGTTGGACGCGTTGTTGAGCGAGCACCGGTACGTGCAACACGACCCGAGTACGACATTCCCATAATGTTACATACCAATAAGTCTTTGAGGTCTTGACCGATTTAGCTGAAAATTTGTAAAATAGGAGAGAATGGATAAAATCCACCGCCATCTAGAGGACCTTGACATCATTTCTTTGGGAAATCTATTTTAACTCTTGATTATTTCTAGGTGGCAGTACATAGTGACCAGAATTCTTGTGCGACTTTTCGTTGCCATGGTAACGTTACTTTTGTTAAAACGTAATTTCTACCTACACTACTTATCGGATCAAAATAAAATAAACATATTCGTGACCGGACGGACATTCTAAATGATTTGGCTACCTCAGATTTTGTCGCCGTTTAGTTTTTAAAAAAAACTTTAGATTAACTTTAATGTAACTTTATAACTTTTTGAACGATTTTGCCACAAAACTTATGGCATTCAATCGGTAACGAAACTTGCGGATGGTCAAAATTTCAACTCGATCCGAGCCTCCGTTCGACCGCTATCATGAGCCAAAAAAGCTGAGCGACTTTCCGTTGCCATGGTAACGGGACTTTGTTATAATGTAATTTCCATCTACATTACTTATCGGATCAAAATAAAAATAACATATTCGTGATCGGACGGACATTCTAAATGATTTGGCCACCTCAGATTTTGTCGCCGAAAAAAAAAAAAAAAAAAACTTTCGATTAACTTTAATGTAACTTTTTAACTTTTTAAACGATTTTGCCACAAAACTATACAGCAACCCGCCTAGGTGGTATGTACATGTGTGCAAAATTTCAGGTCGATCAGAGAAACGGTGCGACCTGTATCGAAGCAGTAACAGAAAAAAAAAAAAAACAGACATTTGAGCCATAAGAGTCAAGTGGAGACGCTCGCTACGCTCGCTCAATCATATATAGTCGATATAATTATATTATAATATATAGTTCCTTATTGCAGCGTGCTCAGCATCATGGCCACCAAAGAGTTCTTCATAAAGACGGAGCGGCCTCGCAGGGTTTGCTACCCGCCCGTGAAGCAGCTGATGTACCTAGACGCGGATATCGCGCGTGCGCAGAACTCGTACGTCCCTCACTCGAAGTACGCCGAAGATGCTGCACCAGAAGTGTTCTATGACGAACTCAAGGCTCTCTGGTGGACTCTCAAGCTCTGTGGTCTACATCCCCTACAGAGGCCGGCGACAGGTAAGAACATAGGGGACATATATCAGGGCCGGACGCAGGGGGACGAAGGAGGCCCCCCCCCCATCGAAATACACACACTTAAGACTCTGATTCTGATTGTCTACAAAATGACCTTTCAGATTTTCAATTTTGCTAACTTTTTTTCTGTCGGTGATAGAGAACGTTGGCGGCTTGAACTTTACCCCAGACTTCGTATTGATTGTGGAAGATTTTGGCAATGTCAGTACTAAATATTCGTTTTATAATTTATGATTTAATGTGAAAATAATTGGTAATTAAACAATAACACAGTCACCTTATTGGCTGAGACTAAACCTTATAATTGCTTCCTCACTATACACAGGATGCAACTTCCATGTGATATGGAAGCCGTCCAAAGACCAAACCCTAAAAATAGTTCACCTCCCCAGCTAGATTTAAGCTAGAAACATACAAATCCCAAAGTAGACTTTTACATAACTTCCTAAAAAATAGTCGAAATGTATAAAATATATTTTTGTACTTAAAATCGTTGAATTAATCGTTGGCTATGACGAAGAAAAAATGTATTGCAGAATATATTGAGATTGATAATCGTGTTCCAGGCAAAACCAGATTCCGTTGGATCTCAAAGGAAATGCTCTACTCGTTTTGTTTTTTCTTGTTGATGAGTGTCGTGGGTGCGTTCGAAACCAAAGTGAAGGGCCAGTTAGCAATCAAGTCCAAAGAATCGTTCGACACATTGATGTTTGCTGTCCTTATGTTAATGTACGTCCTACCGCACTTCTGGATGTCGCCCCGCCACTGGATGGGAGCAGCAGGCTTGGCCAACCTCTTCAACGACTGGGCCACTTTTCAGGTACGTTCCAAATTAATATCATTATCATTAATCACTATTTACATCATGTCCATTAAATTGTAGGGAATTATAATGTATAAGAAGAAGCTTCAGAAAAAAAAGGTATTTACAAAGATGGTAGTAGAAAAGCAACATTTACAAAAAGTAACATTAATAATGAGGAATTTTAAAATCGAATAATCTTAATATTATTTACAACAATTCAGAAATTAAAAAAGTCCGCCCCAACCGGGGAATCGAACCACGGATCTCCCGCATTCCAGACAGGCGTTTTAACCACTAGACCATCAGGACGGGTAAATTTTTGATCTCTGAATTGTAGTTGCATTATACATCTAAAAGGATGGAACAGTACTGCAACGAATATCTGCTGCCTATGAACTGACCACCAAACATTTATTATAATGTCATTACCTTTACGCAGTTATGAGCGAGGGTTTATTTCTCGATTTGGATAGTCGGGAAGCACTCCCGTAGGTGTAATTGTTATTATTTACTACAATTCGAATGCGGGAGATCCGTGGTTCGATTCCCGGTTGGGGCGGAATTTTTTAATTTCTGAATCGTTGTAAATAATAACAATTACACCTACGGGAGTGTTTCCCGACCAACCAAATCGAGAGAAAATCTTAATAATTTGGAGATTCATTGATAGGTATCATTGCACGTAGCTCAGATATACTTACTCGTGGTAAAGGACATAAGAATTTTATGTAAAAATTTTACAAACTCGTAAAAGTATCACCAAGATTTTTCATTTACTTCCTTAAATAACCGGTGCAGAAAGTGGGTAGACACTTATATTATTACATTAAACTCAAAGCCATTTTACTTTTATAACCCCCTAAGCCAAAACAAAAAGGCAACACCAGTTCGCAATCTAGGTGCCCGTTAGGGCGCCGCAGCCAAGCCGCGGTGCGCTACACACTCAAGCACCTTATACACCAAGCAGAGTTGGGGTGATTTCGAGGTGTTACCCAGCCGTCATGTAACGTGATGTGAACTTGAAAACTATCACAATCGAGGGGATTTAGGTACCTGACAACACATGCCAAATTTTATTGGGGTACGATTATTCCTTCTTGGTGAAAAAATGGCTTGAAACATGCTCAAAATCACTTTAAGGATGTTAGCTACTGCTAGCTACTGCTAACATCTAATTCGTCGGCCCGCGATTCTGACCAGACGGGTGGGACTACAATGTTCATATTTTACATGGACATTAAGGTTATAGAAATATAGTCTCTTTTGAAAAAAAAAGTTGAAAAAGTTTGTTGGAAGGCTTCCAAATAAAGGTTTTAAAATAAGCCTTAAACATTTGGCATACAATCAACAAGTAACCATAGTTACTTGACACTTGTTGACGGTATAAGCAGAGTTAGGCGGGAAAGTGCGATACGTAAACAAATAGCGGACATTTAAAATTTTTCTTCTTTGTGTTGAACGAGAAAAGGTGTCATTATACTCTCATAAAACAAATCAGAAACCGTCCCTGGCCTAGGCCCAGATGTGGAAAATTATTTATAATGCAAAAGTGTAGGTCTAAAGTTCCATTTGGCTATAAAACTAGTAAAATTCATACTTACATTACATGTTTGACAAGCCTAGCCAACCCTATGCCAGCACAACATTGGACTGATATGAACTTGCTCAACTGTTTGTTTACATAATTGCAACAATCAAATCATTTCATACAACTTGTCTTTCGATTGGCCCGCGTTTATGAAGGCACTGCCATCTAGAATAAATATAGAACTTTTTCGAGCTCTTTGCTATACGCAAATCTTTTTAAAGTGTTTGGATTTCGTGATACTCTTTCAACCATAGACATCCTATATAATTGGCTAGACCAGCAGTCGGTGGTCCACTTCCGGTACAATTAGAAGCCATCTTAAAATGACAGTTTACATGTTAATCAAATGGGAGCGATTTGTGGCCAAATAGTTCTCAAGATTGCCGCCAGGTTGACAGGTAAGCATACTAGCCTTTAACACCAAATGATTACTAAATTCCCTTATGCAATCACTTCGTATTGTTTCTTTTGTTTAATACCATGCTGCACAAGCTAAAACCATATCAAACAATCCAGTAAAATACTTTATTGCATTAAAAAAGCATAAATTAAAACACCAAATCGCCATCTTGAAATGGGCCGGTTGAGTCTTCAATTTGCTACGCTCGCGCCTGTGCGGAGGTATAGGAGACTGCTAATCTAGCCTACTATAGGGGTTTAATTAATATCAATGCTTTCAACTCACAACCCATGACGTTTTTCCACGATACCGTTCAAGAATACCAATTCCTTCGAAAACGAAAACGACTTCGTTTTCAAATTGCGTTTTCAACTCATCTCCCACGAACTCAAGAATTGGGGTCCAGTCCTTATACCGTCGTTATACCATGGTTATACCACCTATACCCAGGATGTACATGAATCCGGGTCTAGATATTTTACATCCTATAGGCCTATTGTTACTGCTAATAGGTACCATAGAATTTAAATCAACTTTGATAAAAATATTATATTTTAGCAAATAATTTTGTAATGGAACTTGAAAAAGTAATGAGATCACACACATAACAAAAACTTGTAGAAATACAGCCAAACCTTACACACTCAAAAGGAATGAGATCTAAAAAAAGGGCCAAGCTCATCTACCCTCTCCACATAAACGTACAGTGTCCCATAACAGCATCCTCGAAAAGCTTGGCAAAATAGAATTTGCATGTTATTACGTTTAAATTAATTAGAAAAAAAGAACTTGGATAAACTATTACGTTAAATTAATAATCGCAAATTCTATTTTGCCAAGCTTTTCGAGGATGCTGTTATGGGACACTGTACGTTTATGTGGAAGGGTAGATGAGCTTGGCCCTTTTTTTAGATCTCATTCCTTTTGAGTGTGTAAGGTTTGGCTGTATTTCTACAAGTTTTTGTTATGTGTGTTAACACCTACGGGAGTGTTTCTCGACCAACCAAATCGAGAGAAAATCTTAATAATTTGGAGATTCATTGATAGGTATCATTGCACGTAGCTCAGATATACTTACTCGTGGTAAAGGACATAAGAATTTTATGTAAATATTATACAAACTCGTAAAAGTACCACCAAGATTTTTCATTTACTTCCTTAAATAACCGGTGCAGAAAGTGGGTAGACACTTATATTATTACATTGAACTCAAAGCCATTTTACTATTATAACCCCCTAAGCCAAAACAAAATGGCAACACCAGTTCGCAATCTAGGTGCCCGTTAGGGCGCCGCAGCCAAGCCGCGGTGCGCTACACACTCAAGCACCTTATACACCAAAAAGAGTTGGGGTGATTTCGAGGTGTTACCCAGCCGTCATGTAACGTGATGTGAACTTGAAAACTATCACAATCGAGGGGATTTAGGTACCTGACAACACATGCCAAATTTTATTGGGGTACGATTATTCCTTCTTGGTGAAAAAAATGGCTTGAAACATGCTCAAAATCACTTTAAGGATGTTAGCTACTGCTACTGCTACTGCTACTGCTAACATCTAATACGTCAGTTTCAATCGGCCCGCGATTCTGACCAGACGGGTGGGGCTACAATGTCCATATTTTACATGGACATTAAGGTTATAGTAATATAGTCTCTTTTAAAAAAAAAAGTTGAAAAGTTTGTTGGAAGGATTCCAAATAAAGGTTTTAAAATAAGCCTTATACACTAGGCATACAATCAACAAGTAACTATAGTTACTTGACACTTGTTGACGGTATAAGCAGAGTTAGGCGGGAAAGTGCGATAAGTAAACAAATAGCGGACATTTTAAATTTTTCTTCTTTGTGTGGAACGAGAAAAGGTGTCATTATACTCTCATAAAACAAATCAGAAACCGTCCCTGGCCTAGGCCCAGATGTAGAAAATTATTTATAATACAACAGTGTAGGTCTAAAGTTCCATTAGGCTATAGGACTAGATAAATAAATACTTACACTACATGTTTGACAAGCCCTAGGCCTTTCTTAGCCAACCCTAGGCCAGCACAACCTTGTTTTGACACACTTCCCGCACAAATAACTAGTTTTGATTACTACAAGCCTAATGCAGACAAACAATGGTATGATAGTCCTAGGCTATTCCAAAATTTACGGCAATAATAAGCCTTTTCTTTTCTATTAATCAACTCACGCAATCTCCTGTCACTTTTTAATGAAAATGTAAAACAAAAGATGGTGAAAATTTAGTAGTATCTATGCTTTTGATTATCTGATGATTTACATGGCTGTGGATGCAGTGAAATAGGTGTAAAATAACATTAGTTGTGCGTTTGTTGTTACATGGGAAAGTTTTAATTGGATGTGAGTTGCCTAGACTTAACCAGTCCTTATACCGTCGTTATACCATGGTTATACCACCTATACCCAGGATGTACATGAATCCGGGCCTAGATATTTTACATCCTATTGTTATTGCTAAAACCATAAAAAATAAATCAACTTTGATAAAAATATTATATTTTAACAAATAATTTTGTAATGGAACTTGAAAAAGTAATGAGATCACACACATAACAAAAACTTGTAGAAATACAGCCAAACCTTACACACTCAAAAGGAATGAGATCTAAAAAAAGGGCCAAGCTCATCTACCCTTCCACATTTGCGCATTCTTAATTCATAAACGTACAGTGTCCCATAACAGCATCCTCGAAAAGCTTGGCAAAATAGAATTTGCGTGTTTACGTTTAAATTAATTAGAAAAAAAGAACTTGGATAAACTATTACGTTAAATTAATAATCGCAAATTCTATTTTGCCAAGCTTTTCGAGGATGCTGTTATGGGACACTGTACGTTTATGAATTAAGAATGCGCAAATGTGGAAGGGTAGATGAGCTTGGCCCTTTTTTTAGATCTCATTCCTTTTGAGTGTGTAAGGTTTGGCTGTATTTCTACAAGTTTTTGTTATGTGTATATGTAGTCAAGGAAAGTCGTTACTTTCCATACTCACTCCCCGGATGTATCATTGAGAAAGCTTTTGGTGGCACGATAAAACGTAAATTAAGTTAACTTACTATTGCTGGCAATCTTATATGAGAATAAGTTAAGTTTTACACACGCTCTAGGTGCTACTGAAGAAAGAAGCCCAATTTAAAAAAAAAACAACTTGGAAAATGTAATGGAACAAACATGTTTGGTTTCCAGACGGAGTTCCGCAAGGTGACAAGACATCAGCTGAGCTTCGGTCTCAGTCGGTTCTGTTCGGTGGCGGTCGTGTCCATAGTGGTGACCGGCTACTTCTTCGTGTTGGCAGAGTACTATATCCTGGGTGAAACCCGCCTTAAAAAGTGGGAGATCTTCTACTACGGCTATGCCTTTATTCTGGTCTATCTACACGTGCTGCTGTGGAGTATAATGTGTGTTACATCAGCTAGATCCTCCAGGAAGATGATGAGGATCATGCAACAGGTGCGTGGAAAACGGTAACTAAACCGGTGATCTGTTATATTAAGAGGTTAAAACGACCACAATAAGTTGATTTGTATAAACTTTTGGGATTCTCAGCAAACTCATTTCTATGTACAATAATAGAAGAAGAAAAAATATGTATTCGCAATTTTGATTTTAAATTACCAAATCGACAATGTCTTTTATTAAACGAAACTGCTTAAGCACGTTAGCAAATATCTGAATTGCCCTCCGATAATCAGATAAATACACAAGATACCAGGATTATGTACGGGCGCTTAACTTATCGAGTGCAGTGTACGTTCGTAGTTTTAAAATTACAAGCAAGTTAAACTACATTATGTGCGCTGTGTTTACACTCTGGCAGATACAAAGACTTTTACCATGTTACATTTTTCAAGTCTCTCGCGTTAAATGTTGCACCGTCCATAGCATCCGGTTTGCTTCCGGCTAAAGGTGCCGGGGCTATACCAGTCTGGACACCTCACTATGACCTGTTCACAATTCCAGGAGTTCTCACGTCCAGGTCGCAGCAGCAGCGAGCTGGTGTCTCAATACCGTCTCCTGTGGCTTCACCTCAGCAAACTGACCAGGCAGTTCGGACACGTCTTCTGCTACCAGTTTGGGTACCTCACTCTGTTCTGGTTCACCGCCGACCTCCTCTCTGTCTACTATCTGTTCACGCTGACCAAGAGAGTGACCATTATTCACCTAGGAGTTGCAGCTCACTGCCTCCTTGTTGTAATGACCATCTTCTCGTTCTGCCTTGTGGCTCAGAGCGCAACAGACGAGGTATGCGAAGTCTTGTCTTGTAGCCTTTATAGTTTTTTTTTTAAATTATTGCGTAGTTTATATAGTATGGAGATGTTTGAAGAATTAAGAGCAACTTATAATTTTCATTGCTCCAATTAAAGTAATTAATCACTTGATTTGTTTTGAAAAAACTTACCCACAATCTGATTGTGTATCACAGCCAGTCAACGATATATTCGAGTGGATGTGATCGAACATTACTTTTGTACGTACGTTTTATAACTTTACATGTGGTTACTCTACCCTCATTAGTGTTTATAATTAGCTTTTAAATCCACAGAATAAAACATGTATAAACATGAAACATTTATAAATATTGTTTATAAGTGTGCCATTTGATCCAAAATTTGAAGGCTTAGCAGCTTATGAGGAAAAAACCATAGTTGGAAATCTTTTTTTTTTATTCACTAAAGTCAAGACAAACTTTAGTCCTTTTATTTTCAGTTTCGTTCGTCTGTGCACTGTGCACCGTTATTGTTTTGCCTCAAATTTCACACTTTGTAAAAGTCATTTTCAGACGTCCTTTCAAAGTAAAGGATTTACCAAAACCCTAAAATTGATAGTGACTTGATATAGTTTCATGAGCATTATGTGATTATACATTGGCGACGAGAGAATTAGATTAGATTAGAGATAGAATAATAGAGATTAAAATATTTCGTTCAGATCTTAATCCCTTGTCCTTCAGGTCGGAGAGGCTGTGAGGGAGCGGCTTCAGAAGATGAGCTCGAAAGATGAGAAGACTCGCAAGCAGGTGACACTGTTCTGTATATTTGCAATATTTATGTTCATGTTGTATGCAAGTCATTTTTAAAACAGTCTAGAAATTACAAAATCTTTTCCCGACCGGAGTTTGAACCCGGGTCTCCTACTTTACGGGTAGGTGCCTTAGGCAACTTTACCACTGGGTATAAACTTCGGGCGGGATAGATATTGTATTTAAAATAAATAAATACACGTACGGGAATGTTTCCCGAATAATAAATTTGGGATATTATTATACAATATGTACCTTTGATCGAAAAAAAAGCTTTTCAAGCAGATCCAGGTACTCAAGTTTTGAGACACTTTATAACGTCGACTTTTTGTGGTTTGAATGAAATGCAAGTTTTGACTCTTTCTTTTGATGGAGTGAGTTGTTGGTTTGCTGTTCTTCTGGTCAGTAATCTTTCCCGCGAGTCGAACATTGCCGAGTACGGGACCAACCATTATCTTTTCAACAAAGTCAAAGTGCATTTGAACTGCAAGAAAATCGTATTTCACATTTCAACAATACACGGTTTGCATAAGTCGGAAAAACTTAACGATCCCTTACCTAAACATAATAAAATAAGTCTCTAGGCCTAGCATATTGATAGACGGTCTACCTAGTAACCCTACTTTGATGTGGGTCTAGGTCTAAGCCAGGGTAGGGCCATTAAATCAAGATTAGTTTTAGATTTATTCATAAATTCAAAACTGTCGAATATAATATTATAGTAATAGCCTATAGTGCTAAATGAAGTGTTCGAATCCATCAAATGCTCAATCAGTAATGCTTGGGATACTGATATTAGGACTTGTGGGTGTATGTTGAGAGGGTGCAACGTCAAAAAGTATCAGAAAGGATCGGCAAATAATGCCAAAGTTATTAAAAAACAATGTGTTTTTAAATTTCTAAAATTCACACAGCATTTTTTGAGAAATATAAATATAAGATTGAACTCCGAGGAGCTAACGACATTTTAAGGCCGTTGTCTTGGACGCGGATCTCGACGTCATTTGAAAGGCTATCTTCCGTGGGTGGAATAAAAATGTTGGGGGACGGAAGATCGACGTTATCAGACCACGTGATCACTCAAAATGTCAAAAGATAATTGACGTTTTGATTCAAAATTTTGAAGATCTACACATTTTTCTTTATTATTTTATGGATCACACTAGAAGTATGACAAGCTAGAGTTTGTGCTTGGTGCGATCTGAGCTCAGTTTCAAATTAGGGCTGCATTTTTTGGAATCATTTGATAATTAATATACAACCAAAGTTTTTGTTTGTAGAAATTTCCAAAGCGTGTGTAGGAAACAATTATTTTTAATGATCCGATTACAGTGGTGTTATGTGGGCCTAAGTCTGGAGGCTGTAAGGAGCCAGGATTGTGAGGTATAAATCCGTGTTAAAGAAATGTTACATGTTAGGAAGTTCCTAACCGGAAGTCTTTTTATTTCCTTCACCGCCTTCTATAGCGGGAACACTCACAGTCACAAGGTCTGCTTGATTCTCCTAGCGGAGAGTCGGCGTACCGACGAACCTAGAAGGTTAGGTCATCGCAGTCCGTTCCAATCACGTTTCTAATTTCTAATGGAGCGGCCATGTTGTCTCCCGGCTAGAGCAATTTCGGCGCGAATTCAAACACAATGCACGGTCTACGAGCGCCGTGGATCACTCATATGCATATCCCAAAGACATGCGATCATATTATTGATTTATTATTAAATATTATTTATCCAAATTAGGATTATAAAACTTTATAATAAAATTATTATTATTATTAATTTTATTATTACACAATAAATATTATGAAAAATTATCAAAACTTTCTCACAGAATAATATGCAAATCTAAATAAATAAAAAACAGAGAGATTATTATTCAATATGTACCAGGGTTGTTACGATGGATCCCAGGGCTGTTTTTTAAGGAATATTCTCCAATTAGAGTTAGGAATCAAGGAAACAATGTATGATTTTGGATCTAGGTAAAATACATAGGTAGGCGTAGGCCTATACTTAGAAATATAAATAATATGGCCTACTTGTATGATGAAATTTTAATTTAATCACACTTCTTCACCAAACATCGAATTTTCATAAGTTCATTTTGATATCTACCTACTTAGCCTTGAACCTTCTTGGCTTGGAGTAGGATAATGGGTAAATAAATTCTAATAGGCTGTGTGGAATATTTCACTTCATATTTGAGCTATACAAATAATATGAATTTAAAAAAACCTCACATAAACCCGTTTTTTTTTTCGATTAACCCGC
This sequence comes from Sweltsa coloradensis, assembly GCA_024449915.1. Classification (NCBI taxonomy): domain Eukaryota; kingdom Metazoa; phylum Arthropoda; class Insecta; order Plecoptera; family Chloroperlidae; genus Sweltsa; species Sweltsa coloradensis. The sequence continues at coordinate 128,054 of JAMZAV010001608.1, read as the reverse complement.
CCGGGCTGGGCTTTTTCAATAAAAAAACGGATTTTTTACAACCCTGATCAGGGCCGTGTTTAGGTAGTGAACCGCCTCTAGGCAATTAAATTTTGCCGACCCCCCCCCCCCCCCTCCAACTTAATACAACTTAAATAAAGTTTAGGTTACAGTTTCCACTTTTAATTTTCTTTAGAGACCTATCACCCACTGGACAAGTCGCACCTTCTCTGCAACAAATTTTGTCTGTCTCAGGAGCTGCAGCAGCAAGATTCTTAATTTACGAACCTCTAACTAAACTAGTACGGGATCGGAATAAAAAAGACATGTAAAGCCGTGCGAAGGACTGGCACGTGAATTTTTTTGCAAATTTTTACTTTTAAAAGCTCCAAAACACGCTTTAAAATATAAAATTACATAATACTGCCGAGAAAATTCTTACTAACTTATTTTCATGCAAAACGTATTCTAATTTTGTAATTTTCAGTTCTGTGAAAACTTGTCGAAATTTGCCCTAGGACCTAAGTAACTCTGGCGAAAAGCCGCCCCCCCCCCCTAAACTTTGCCGCCCTAGGCAGCTGCCTAGGTTGCCTAGGCCTAAATACGACACTGACCGAGATATGTACCAATTGTAGAAGACCTGGGAAAAAGAGGGGAAATTATACCAAAAGGATTTTAATCCAAATTTTATTAATTTAAGATTTACTACAGTGGCATATAACACCAGGAATAATTTAGCATTGTTAAAATATTGTTTTAAATACCAGTACAGTCCTTAATTAAATTATTGTACACTAATATTTTAAATTATAGCAATATAAATCGAACAATTGGGCACTATCAGCTACGTTTGGGCCTTTGAAAGTACCCCTAGTATTTATTTAGACACATAACATTTGTATCATACTCTTTAATAATGGGTTCCCAGTTTAAATCAGAAACTATATGAACACCTACATTTATGTTGATAGTAGGGTACTTTCTCGAAAATGGGTAGGCCTACTACATTTGAATTAAACGTTGGCGCCCACTGATCTCGCCTCGAGTTTTGTAGTCATTTGGCTTTTCTGCGAGGAGATTTCGGAAATCAAAAACATTCTAGTTCAATTTCAAGAATGCCTAGAACTTAACAGCTGAACACCCGTCATGGTTTGCTAGTAAAAACTACTAACGTAGTCTGTAGTACGGCATGTTTAGCATGGTTCACCTGTCAAAGCGCTGGATATTTGGCTCCACAATGGCTTCTAAATCCACCTTGCGACCATGGAGTTGGATGAGAAGGAGGTCTAGCTCAAATGGAACAGCACGTCCACGATCGTGTTTGTTTATTTGAGCCTATTCACCATTTTGATTGGTAAAACCACTATTCGCAGGTTAAACTTTGCTACAATAAACTGTGGTAGGCCCTAGGTTACCTTGGTTACCAAAGTAAACAATCAAAATGTCTCCCAATTTAAAGTAATAACTTGTACACCGCCGACCACACACCGCGCCCCCATTACGCCATACTATTTATAACCCCATGTTGCGACGACCCCCTTTGGTGATTAGAGAACCCCCCGCAAGGGCGGGATCAAGGGGGACCTTTTGTCGCCAGTCCAGTGTGGGGGGGGTTTTCAAACGCCTACCTTGAGAAAACCCCCCCAAACCCCCAGAAACACCAATACAGCGAGTTTTTGAGTCATGTATCACTTTTTAAACTCGACGGTGTAAAAAGTCCCCACAAAAAAAATGATCTGGAAAATTTTATTCCCTTTATTTTTTTAAAAAGTTTTTGTATTAAATTTTACCTTTTTTCTAGCTATTTCTTTTTGAAACACCGTATACGAACCCACCCGTAAACCTGGAGGTTTTGTGCGGAAAACGCCTAGCAGTATCGGTAAGTCTATAGCACCACCATGATTAGGCAGAATGACGACACGATAAACTTCGCGCGAAAACTATTGGCGATTGGGGAAAACAGGTCGACGAACCCCGCATTGGGACACATATGAAATTATCACAAAGAGCCCTAGCCCCCTACAGTGTTTGGGCCTACGTTTTTTAAAACTAAAAAAAAACGTGTTCCGGGGAAAATTTTAGTTTTTTTTCTTAATAAAACCAACATTCAAATAAATAGCTAAAAGATTTTTGCAAATTTTGGACTGTGCCTTTTTTAAAAGGACAATAAGCCTAAAAAGGGCCCGGGTTTTACTTTTTAATTCGTATTTAAAAACACAAGTAAGGCTTTTTTTCAAAAAAACATTTTATAACAGTAAAGCCACTAGAAAGGACTGGGCTTAGGTCCACTTTTTAAAAATCCATGGTTTAAACCCCAAAAGGCCTGGGTTCCTGAGGGAGGGGTTCTGGCTTAGCCCCCTTGCATGATTTGACAGGAAGCTGGGCAGACTCTATATACTCTTTCAAACATGGCTCTTGGCCCTTTCCCCTTGTCCTCAGGGATACATTTTCTAGGCCTCACAAAGGCATATAGTGCTCCAACGAAGTTTAGGCTAGCCTAGACTTGTGGGATAGGCCTTTTTTCATGCCTAGGCTAGAGTATAGGGGTTGGTTTTGGGAGGTAAGAAGGCTCGGGCCCTAGGCCACGCGCTCAATATGGGCCCCAAATTATTGCTATTTTCTGATTTTGACAATTAACTAGGATGGGCCAAACCCTTCCTAGGCATTTTTTTTTTTTTGGAGTAACTGTTTTCGTTCAGGATCTAGAAAAACGTTTGTAAGACCAGCACCTCCAAAAAAGGTTTGCTGTTGCAAACCTTGCAAATGTATGTTTTTTGTTACCTTGTGACGGCCGTAAAATTTTTCCTTCCCCGCTCCCTGACCCATGTTTCAACATTTCCCAGCCTTTTTTTTAGAGTATGGGAAATTATAAAAAAAACTAAAAATAGGTTTTCTCTTTTAAAAAAAGGGAAATCACTTCTAAAAATCCCAAAACAACAATGTTTGGTAGTGGGATTTGACATCAACGTGTTTCAGTCAGCTCCAGTGATTTTGCACCTGGGGAAAATGTCGAGCAAGTGAGAAATTTTTATTTACATGTCTAAGCCATTTTTTAAATTTTTTTCGTTGTTGTTTCGTTTCTACAGGTTTTAAATAAACAAATAAAGCAGTTGGTAATGAAATGAATCATATTAGGGAAATAAAAGTAGTTTTAAAGGGGTTTTTTTCCTAGCTATAAATTAAAATAAAGGGAAAAGAATGTCCCAATTTTGAAATAGTGCAGCCGGCCCGGCAAAACCCCTAGGTAGCGCCAGGGGGGGCGCCATCATCGATTTTAAATATAAAATTCCAGGGGTTCGCTTTAGGGGGTATGCCCCCCCCCCCCGCCCCCATGATTACACGCAGCATTTTTTTCTTTCCAAATTCACTTTTTGTTTATTGTTGTATGCCACGCTGGAAGGCCATGATGATAATGGCCTAACCAGCGCAAGTATGCGGTGCGGGGTCTTTTCTTGCACCCTGTAAAGAGCGCGAAAAAATCCCAAAGTTTAGACGCTCTTTTCGCCCCATACGCACAAAGTTGATTCCACCCCGATCACAATAACAAAATTCCCAAGTAGTTTTGATTTTTGGCAACATAGTATTATATCTCCATTTATGCTTAAGACGATGTTTGATTGTGTCCGGTTATCGCGTGATTCGAAGTAACTTATTTGATTTGATTTGATTTGATTTGATTTGATTTGATTTGATTTGATTTGATTTTTATTTGTTTTATTTTTATTTGTTTTATTTTATTTGATTTGATTTGATTTTATTTTTTTGTTTGATTGATTTGATTTTATTTGTTAGATTTTATTTTATTTGATTTATTTTATTTGATTTGTTTTGATTTTATTTGATTTGATTTTATTTTATTTTATTTGATTTATTTGTTTGATTTTATTTTTTTCACTGAAATGGTGAACAAAAGCGTCGTTTTTTTTTGAATCTCAAAGGTCTCGATTTCGAAATCTTTTTCAAAAAAAAAAGTCGCCCCCCTCAACGAGAATATGTGCTGTTTGAACACAATTGATTTCTGTTGCACCTACTTCAGCAGTACATAAATCATTTGCACAGAAAAACACGGTAAAGCGCTTTCAAAAGCAATTTATTTAAAGACTTAAAAATATTTCGAGGTCTTGTTTTAAACGTCCAAACCCAAAATCGCTAAAAATTGGGACTCACCACAGCCATAGTATAAAAAAAAGCCGGTATTGATTTTTTATTTTGATTTCATTCGGAAACTTCTTTTGTTTCGATATTTTCTACGACTGCGACTCTTTGGTTTTTTTGCCAGTTCGACATGAGTGAACAAAGGCGTAATCCCGCAGGAAAAGAACATTTCTGAAAAAAACTTAAATCAAACTGATGTTTTTAACCGTTGGGAGACGTGGTGTATAGCATGGTTATTTTGCTTTAATATCCTTTTCGAAGTTTAAAAAAATTTTGTTTATTGCATTTTTGTTGTAAATTACGTATCAAAAATTCTCTTTAAAGTAGTTTTATTTTTGTGTTTGCATCTATGTAATTAATTTATTTTGTTTTTCCTCCTTGTTTTCATTTTTTTAAGAATAGAAGACTTAGATCAAGTATGTTTTTTAGCAGAGTTCCAAAAACTGGGGAACTGCATGGGGGCCATATTAAATTTTCCTTTTGGCCCCCCCCCCACAACAGGCTGGTTTTTTGGATTGATGGAATAAACAATAAAATTATGTGCAACTCTAAAGGAAAATGTGTAAATAATCCTTTGGGGGTCCAGTTCTCGGTAGTATTGCATGTGGCGAGAATCGAACGAGTGTTCCTCCGATTCACTTTATCGTGTGTTCACAGGGAACTTATTGACAGCTCACCTTTGATGCACTTTTTATTGACAATAATAACATGTTAGTACTGGTATTCTGCAAACTTGAACATCTAGTTTAAATTACCTATTAATAATGCATAATTTGACGCAATTTGTAGTGTTACATCACACTTTTGATCGATATTAACATATTATTATTCTGTTTAGTCATAGGCCTAACTGCGACAGTAGCGTTTATTTCACTTTACGCGCAAAGATATCAACAGGAGGCCAAACTGTTAGTATTATGCTTTAAAATTAAGGAGGAAACACTGGTCACAGCTCTTTGTCTGACTAATCGCTCCTCTTCAAACAAGTAGGGCTACAAGGCAAGTTGTTCATTATCATAATTTCAGTAATTAATAATCTTTTGAAAATCAATTTCATAAACACTTATCCTGTAATCCTGATAGCACTATACAAAGTTATAAGGTATCTATTATCAAGATATACAATGTACTGCTATTTCTATTAAAATCGTTCTCGACTGCGTACTAAGGAATAATATCAGATTTACATAGGGGTATTCACCCGCTAAACTCAAAAATTAAATTTTATGTAGGCTAGCTAGTTATGAATTTAGAAATAACAGGGAAATTATTGGGTCAAAATAAACCCCCAAAAAATTGTGAAACATGGTATTTTTTTAGCTAGGTCCCATCGGCGAAAATCTTCCATAAGAAATAACATAGGGACCATCTTACTGCCTAGTGACCTTGGAGGATTTTAACCCCAAAAAATATTTACCTTTATTGACGTACTCTACAGTCATTTCTGTAAATCCTATTTTGTTTTGTAATTTGGGCTAGTGGTTCAGTCAAAATATGCTGATTACCAAGAAGGGGTGTAATTTTGGAATGCATATTTTTGCGTGTTTGAGTGTATTTTTTGGCCCCATTTAAGATACGATGTTATAGAAGGCCATTTTGGATTGAATAATAGTAACAAAAAAGAAGCAGTGAAGCCGATTTAAGAAATTTCCCAAAACGACAATTTTTTCTATTTTCTGGACCAATTAATTGAAAAATTCGTGTAAAATCACAATGACAAGATATAATTTTTTAAACGGTTATTTGAATGTAGTATTTTGCTATGGATTATGAGGTAAAAAAAAATTGTTTAATGTAATAATATTGAATAAACATATTCAACCAATCGTAAAAAAACTTAGATATTCTATCCTTAACTTCCACAACTTACGAAACATTCTGACGCTTCCCAATCTCAACTTGTTCACTACGCAACATACGTCAAACATCCATTTTCTACGTAATCGTAAAACTACTATCGTAATAGTTCTGAAACCCCCGGGCGGAACTATTATAACTAAAGCGCCCCCCTGGAAAGTGGGAAAACTTGGTTTTGAACCCCGATCGGGATAATTTTGTAACTTAAAATTTTAAAAATTAAAAATCCAAACTCGGGAGTGTTTCCCAACTAACCAAATCGAGATCTAAAAATAATACCAAAAAAAATATCCGCCATCCCACGAAACAAATTTATGAAAATGCTGGCGTTCTTCAAACGCGCAAATGATATGCTCAAGCACTATAAAATATGTACATTACAAATAAAAGAAATGTTTTCGCAACTAATCCGTCCCTAGCATCCAACATCAAGCTGCGTTCTAAAACCAGCAACAAAATAATATATCTAAGTAGAATAAACAAGGGTATAACCCATCGTCATGCTTTATTTATAGGCAGGAAGCTTTTTAAACGAGGGAGCGGAGCGACTGAGTGTCTCCATTTAACTCAAACGGCCCTCATTCTGTGATTCTGTGTGTCTGTCTGTCTATCTGAACGTCAACAATCAGCCGAACCGCTGAACAGATTGCGCTGAAATTTTAAACAGACATCCGGTACAAGTTTACTGAGAACTGTTAACAAAATCAGTTAGATCCATTGCGATAGCCTACAATAAATAAAACTGTGATTTTTTAAAATATCGATAGCATTTGTTTAGTAGCAGCTAGCGGGACGAGATCTACCTAGCTGGCATGGCTTAGTGGTAAGCATATAGCCTTACACACGGAGAGAAGTTGGGGTTCCATGCCCGTTAGTTAGAACTTTTTTTATATTTTTACACACACATATTATTTTTGAGGAGTGTTAAATCGAAAATAAAATTTAGATGATTTTGTTTGATCTTGGAAATTTGTTCCTGTTTCACGCTAATACGTTTCGAACACGATTCGCATTTTGAATGTTCAATTTAATTAAATAGGGAAACGCCAAAGTCGTTATTAAACGAGTGAGTGAGCCAAGTGTTGAGTACCCGGGAACATCCCATTTCCTCCCATATACCCAAGGCTGTATCTAGCCCAGTATGGGAAATGATACTGGATACTATAAACATGGCTCACTCACCCGTTTAACAACGACTTTGGCATTTCCCTAGTTAAACGAGGGAGCGGGGCGACTAAAAGTGTCTCCATTCAACTCGAACGGCTCTTATTCTGTGATTCTGTATGTATGTCTCTGTCTGTCTGTCTGTCTGTCTGTCTGTCTGTCTGTCTGTCTGTCTGTCTGTCTGTCTGTCTGTCTGTCTGTCTGTCTGTCTGTCTGTCTGTCTGTCTGTCTGTCAAAAATCAGCCGAACCGTTGAACAGATTGCGCTGAAATTTTTAACAGACATCCGGTACGAGTTTCCTGAGATCTGTTAACAAAATCAGCTAGATCCATTGCGATTTAGTCCTAGAATAAATAAAAAATTGATTTTTAAAAATATCGGTAGCATTTGTTCAGAAGCAGCTAGAGACGAGATCTACGTTCCTGGCATGGCCTAGTGGAAAGCATTTAGCCAACCGCACGGAGGGTTGGGGTTCGATACCCGTTAGGTCGAACTTTTTTATATTTTTATACCCACATATTATTTTTGAGGGGTGTTAAATGGGCAATAAAAATTAGGTGATTTTGTTTTATCTTGGAAATTTGTTAATGTTTCACGCTAATACGTTTCGAACACGATTCGCATTTTGAATTTTCAATTTAATTAAATAGGGAAACGCCAAATTCGCTGTTAAATGAGTGATTGAGCGAAGTGTTGAGTACCCGGGAACATCCCATTTCCTCCTATATACCCAAGGCTCGATCTTGCTCAGTATGGCGAATGATACCGGGTACTATATACACATGGCTCACTCACCCGTTTAACAACGACATTGGCGTTTCCCTAGTTAATATAATTCCTTACTCAATTCGTAGCTTACAATCAAAAGTGTTGTTTTGCACTTGCCTAAGAAAGTGGCTAATTTCTTATCCAATAACCACCATAAATTATACCATCACCTGCTTGTAGTACCTGCTTGCTGTCGCACCTGATCGTTCCTTGTTGATAACGTGTTTGGTTTTAGCCCGAATTAACTACTTTTTAAAACTTATGTTAATTTTATCTAAAACTGTTAATATGAATATTTTGATATATTTTGCATTATATGTTTCTTCCTTTATAATAATATATAATCTAGCCTTATTGTATGAACATAAATTGTAATGTAACGGCGTATTTTACAAAAACCTAACTACAAGGAACTTTCAGTGTAAATTTATTTATTTATTTTTATTTATTTTATTATCCTTGCAAATAATGTGGTTACATGGTGGCAAGTTCCTAAAATTAACATTTTAAAATTGTACAAAATATAACATTACATTCATTTTTCTTCATATCTTATATTTCATCTAAGACACCATCATCAAAGCAACATCAAACATCAATCAAATCAAATCTACATCAGATCCAAATCAATATCCTCCAAACACCTTCTAAACATTTTTACCGAGGATTCCTCAACAGGCTGCTGCTGGCAATTGATTCATTTCTACAATTCTATTTAAAAAAGACCACTTCCCAACATCCTTCTTTTTTAGTTTACATTTCAATTTCAGGTCATGGTCTTTCCTCCCTTTGTATAATCCTTTTTCAATTTTATTGCTTATCTCATTCCATCATCAAAAATATTGTTATCTAAACTAATGATAAAATACCTGTAACTCTTTAACATAAAATGTTTATCCCCACCTTAAGATTCACTCTTACAGGGATATACAACGGGTGTTTTTTGACTTATGATTGAAATAAGATTTAAATTAAACAATTTATTTAAAAAAAAACATTGATTTAAATCAAATGCACTATTGCAACAACATTTTGAGCAACAATCACATGAGTTCTAACTGATTAAGGCGAAGTTTTCCTTAAAATAATTTTTAAATTATATTTTCCTTTGAAAAAATATTTGATCCGCTCACGAACTTGACAAGTTTGGAAACACTGATATTGTTGATTTAAATCAATAAAAATTTGATTTAAATCTAAAAATATTATATCAATAAAATCTGATTTAAGGGGAGTCCCTAGACCCAAATATGATTTCTAAAGAATGCAGTAAAGACGTCTGAAAAGTAAGTAGAATGTAAGAGGGGCTTAATAAAAGAGCGGATAATTTTTTTGAAATTTTTTTGACGGGACATAACCTCAGAATCAACCATTTTATTCAAATTACTGGAATCAGTTGCTCAAGTTCAAATTAAATTTTTAGCAGCGGTTTTTTGAATATTATTTCTACACTCCTTTATCTACAACATAAATATAAGTATTATTGGTTTTATATGATTTCAGGCGTTGCACGATTTTTTCCGATCAACGGTACAAAATTTGAAATTGTACCGGCAGGCGAAAAAAATTGTGCAACGCAACAAACCATATAAATACAAAAATCCTTTTATTTAGGTTGTAGATAAAGGAGTGTAGAAATAATATACAAAAAACCGCTGCTAAAAATTCAATTTTGAACTTGAGCAACTGATTCCAGTAATTTGAATACAATTCTTGATTCTGTGGTTATGTCCCGTCACAAAAATTTCAAAAAAATAATCCGCTCTTTTATTAAGCCTTTCTTACATTCTACTTACTTTTCAGACGTCTTTACTGCATTCTTAAGAAATCATATTTGGGTCTAGGGATTCCCCTTAAAGTTTTTTAAATTTTTCATATCAAAAACATCACACACCCTCTAAAACAAATAAAATGATAATTTAAAATGAACTGTACTATAATTTTTTTAAATAAAGCGAATTGAAAAGTGAAAAGATTTTTTTCCTGATCTCTAGGCCAATAGCCAATTTTAGGGAGCGGAGCTCCAATTCAAAAATTACTTTCTGCCAGTCCGCCTAGAATGTTTTTGTTGATCATGGGGGTAAGTGGGGAGTTGCAACCTCTCACTTTAAGTTAGTTTGGAAATGCATGACACGGCACCTCCACCATTTTAATGAACCAACGGGAAACAAAACTTTTTTCTTATGGAAAATTTATCCTATATGGTCGTTATTATTATATTATTATATAGTTCCTTATTGCAGCGTGCTCAGCATCATGGCCACCAAAGAGTTCCTGATAAAGACGGAGCGGCCTCGCAGGGTTTGCTACCCGCCCGTGAAGCAGCTGATGTACCTAGACGCGGATATCGCGCGTGCGCAGAACTCGTACGTCCCTCACTCGAAGTACGCCGAAGATGCTGCACCAGAGTGTTCTATGACGAACTCAAGGCTCTCTGGTGGACTCTCAAGCTCTGTGGTCTACATCCCCTACAGAGGCCGGCGACAGGTAAGAACATAGCGGCCTCACAGGGTTTGCTACCCGCCCGTGAAGCAGCTGATGTACCTAGACGCGGATATCGCGCGTGCGCAGAACTCGTACGTCCCTCACTCGAAGTACGCCGAAGATGCTGCACCAGAAGTGTTCTATGACGAACTCAAGGCTCTCTGGTGGACTCTCAAGCTCTGTGGTCTACATCCCCTACAGAGGCCGGCGACAGGTAAGAACATAGCGGCCTCACAGGGTTTGCTACCCGCCCGTGAAGCAGCTGATGTAACCTAAACGCGGATATCGCGCGTGCGCAGAACTCGTACGTTCCTCACTCGAAGTTACGCCGAAGATGCTGCACCAGAATGTGTTCTATGAAAGAACTCACGGCTCTCTGGTGGACTCTCAAGCTCTGTGGTCTACATCCCCTACAGAGGCCGGCGACAGGTAAGAACATAGCGGCCTCACAGGGTTTGCTACCCGCCCGTGAAGCAGCTGATGTACCTAGACGCGGATATCGCGCGTGCGCAGAACTCGTACGTCCCTCACTCGAAGTACGCCGAAGATGCTGCACCAGAAGTGTTCTATGACGAACTCAAGGCTCTCTGGTGGACTCTCAAGCTCTGTGGTCTACATCCCCTACAGAGGCCGGCGACAGGTAAGAACATAGCGAACATATCAGGGCCGGACTCAAGGGGGCGAAAGAGGCTAGCCCCCCCCTCACCAAACCCCACCAAACACTTTAGATAGACACCGATTCTGATTGTCTAAAGAATTACCATTCAAATTTTTTCACCTGTTCTTTAAGTTGGATCAGTTTGCGAATTTGCTAATTTTTCTACAGAACTTTAGCGGCTGGAACTTTACCCCAGATTTCGTATTGATTGTGGAAGATTTTGGCATTGTCAATTCCTAAATATTCGTTTTATATTTATGATTTAATGTAAAAATAATTGCCAATTGGTAATTTAAACAAAAACAGTCAACAAATTGGCTAAAACTAACCCTCACCTTAATTGCTTCCTCCCTATATTCACACAGGATCCTACTGACATGTGTGTCCGTCCAAAGGCTAAACCCAAAAAGAGTTCACCACCCTCGCTAGATTCAAGCCAGAAACATACAAATCCAAAACTTTAATATCAGAGAACTTCTAAAAAAATAATCGAAGTACATAAAATAAATTTTTGTACTCATAATCGTTGAATTAATCGTTGGCTATGATGAAGGAAAAAAAATATTGCCGAATATATTGAGATTAATAACCATGTTCCAGGCAAAACCAGATTCCGTTGGTTCTCGAAGGAAATGCTCTACTCGCTTTGCTTCTTCTTGTTGATGAGTGTCGTGGTTGCGTTCGAAACCAAAGTGAAGGTCCAGCTAGCAATCAAGTCCAAGGAATCGTTCGACAACTTGATGTTCGCTGTCCTCATGTTAATGTACGTCCTACCGCACTTCTGGATGGCGCCCCGCCACTGGATGGGAGCGGCAGGCTTGGCCAACCTCTTCAACGACTGGGCCACGTTTCAGGTATGTTCCAAAATCCAAATTACTATAAGTATCACAATTTGAGGAGAAATGTTGCAAAACGCATCATGTCCATTAAGTTATAAAGAATTATAATAAATACTAGAAGCCTCAAAAAAAAAACAAGGCCTTTACAATATTATTAGTGTTGGTGGAAAAGCAAAATTTAAAATGTTATTAAAATTGATTAGGAATTTTAATTTCTGATTGATTCTTTTCCGACTATTAATGGAGAATGCTGTTGCATGGATGAATATATCGAATTTTGCCACATTGCTCCTAATTTCATTATACGTTGAAAATCATTGATGGGTATCATTGAATGTAACCCAGAAATACGTACTCGTGGTAAAGAAGATAAAGTTTTTGTGTAAATATTATTGAAAAGTGAGAACGGTTAGTAAACGGTGTGTATTTTCAAATTATGATTGTTGAGAATTATAATATATAACATTGTTTTCACACTACAAACACGTAAATGTAGCACCAAGATTTCTCCTTTACTTCCTTAAACCCCGTTGCAGAAAGGGGGTAAACACTAATATATTATTACATTATTTTTAAAGCCATACATAATATTATAACCCCCTAAGCCAAAACTAGAAGGACAACGCCAATATGCAAAATGTGAACTCAAAGAAAGACCATACTTTCCATACTCACTCCCCTGCCGTTTCATTGAGAAGATCATGTGTGTCCTGCTTTAAAGAACCTTTAGTTTACTTACTATTGCTGACATTATTATTTGAGAAGAAGTTAAGTTTTACAAAGGTCTAGGTGCTACTGGAGAAAGTAGCACTACTCCAAAAAAAACAATTTCGAGAATGTAATAGAACAAACATTTTTGGTTTCCAGACAGAGTTCCGCAAGGTGACAAAACATCAGCTGAGCTTCGGTCTCAGTCGGTTCTGTTCGGTGGCGGTCGTGTCCATAGTGGTGACGTGCTACGTCTTCATTTTGATAGAGTACCACACCGTGGATGAGACCATCCTTGAAGCGTGGGAGATGTTCTACTACGGCTATGCCTTTATTCAGGTCAATCTACACGTGCTGCTATGGTGTATGCTGTGTGTCATCTCAACTAGGTCCTCCAGGAAGATGATGAGGATCATGCAACAGGTGCGTGAAAGACGGTTATCAAACCGGTGATCTGTTATATTAAGAAGATGTTTACACGACCACAATAAGTTTACGTGTTCAAACTTTTGGGTTTCTTCGGAAAACTAATATCTATGTACAAAACTAGAAAAAATTAATGTGTTCACAATTTTAGTTTTCAATTTACCCAAATAGTCAATGTCCTTTTATAAAACAAAACTGCTTCAGCACAGTTAGCAAATATCAGAATCGACCTCCTATTATCAGATACATATAAAATACACCAGTATTTAATGAGTTTGTGTACCGGCACATAGCTTATCGAGTGCAGTATACATTCGTACTTCGAGTTTTAAGCAAGTAAAACCACATTATTTAGGCTTTGGTAATACTCCGGCAGATAAAATACCTTTTTTATTTTCCACAGTTTTCAACTCACGAGCATTGAAAATTTGCTATTTCTACACCATCCGGTTTGGTTCCTTTTAAAGTTCCATGGACCTATACCAGTGTGGTACCCCACTCTCTTCCGTTCATAATTCCAGGAGTTCTCACGTCCAGGTCGCAGCAGCAGCGAGCTGGTGTCTCAATACCGTCTCCTGTGGCTTCACCTCAGCAAACTGACCAGGCAGTTCGGACACGTCTTCTGCTACCAGTTTGGGTTCCTTACTCTGTTCTGGTTCACCGCCGACCTCCTCTCTGTATACTATCTGTTTACGCTGACTAAGAGGCTGACGTTTCTTCACCTTGGAGTTGCAAATCACTGCCTCCTTGTCGTAATTGTCATCTTCACGTTCTGCCTTGTGGCTCAGAGCGCAACAGACGAGGTATGCGAAGTACTCGTTTCAGCGGGTGCCAAACGATCAACAATGGTGCCCAACTTTATTGCTTGCCCTGCCACACGAGCAACAAAATAAAGATACACTGGTGGTGTAGTACCCACCTTTATTGACACAGGTTTCAGATCATGTACATGTTGGACATACCCTTAGTCTTTGATCACTAGACAATGTGTTGAGGACGTAGCGTCATTTATTTGTTCATCTAAGGCACCTACTGTTGTGATTGGTTACCATCAATCATGTGATTCTTTTAAAGAGATCTGATTGGAAGTTGCTAACTTGTTTTCCCAAGTAGTTCAGAATGTTGAACATTTTTGTAGTGTTGCCGGGTGTTGAGCAACTCAACTTGACCGTTTGACGAGCAGTCGGCAATACGCATTTTATTAAATGCACACCAACTCATAGCAACAATGCTGGTCAACTTTGTTGATCGTTTGGCAGCCGCTTCAGTCATTGTTTATTGTTTTCTGTTTTGTTTTAATTAAACTCATTGTATCCTCAACATAAACATAAGAAAGTTGTTACGATTTCTTTCAATTGTGTAGATCATATACCTAGTATAGAGATGTTTGAAGAATAAGTAATAACTTACAATAAAATTTACACTACTCCAAACAAATTTTGTCCTGACTCGTCCAATGAATCTGCTAAGACCAACCTCTTGATTTGTTTTGCATCAACTTACCTACAATCTGGAGTGTATCACAGCCAGTCAACGCTATGAGTGTGGATGTGATCAGAAAATTTCACACTTTGTGAAAATCATTTTCAGAACTTTCAGAGTGAAGGATTGACCAAAACTCTGAAATTGATAGTGACTAGATATAGTTTTATGATCATGATGTGATATTTCATTGATGACGAGAGAAATAATTAATGAGATTAAAATATTCTTTTCTGATCGTAATCCCTTGTCCTTCAGGTCGGAGAGGCTGTGAAGGAGAGGCTACAGAAGATGAGCTCGGAAGATGAGAAGACTCGCAAGCAGGTGACACTGCTTTGTATACTTTTTATTTATTTATGTTCATGTTGTAGGCATATTAATGTTCCTTTTTTCATTTTTAGTACAATCCAGAAATTACAAAATCTGTCCTCGCCGGGGTTCGAACCCGGGTCTCCTATTTTACGGCTAGGTGCCTTAGGCAACTTGACCACCATACATTTCGGGCGGGATTGTAATTGTATTTAAAATAAATAAATACACGCACGAAACTGTTTTCCGAATACATTATTTACCTTTGCTC
Source organism: Sweltsa coloradensis (assembly GCA_024449915.1). NCBI lineage: Eukaryota > Metazoa > Arthropoda > Insecta > Plecoptera > Chloroperlidae > Sweltsa > Sweltsa coloradensis. Next base: position 112,954 of record JAMZAV010001608.1, on the reverse strand, counting down.
GAAAAAAACACAGCTTTTTAAGCAGATTCAGGGACACAAGTTTGGAAATTAGCGTTTTGATCAAAACGTCACTTGATAACGTCGACGTTTTGTGGTTTGAATGAAATGCAAGTTTTGACTCTTTCTACTGACGGTGTGATTTAAAGTTGGTTTGCTGTTCATCTGGTCAGTGATCTTTCCCGCTAGCCGAACATTGCCGAGGACGGGACCAGCCATTATCTTTTCAACAAAGTCAAAGTGCATTTGAACTTCAAGACGATCTTATTTCAACAATACACAGTTTGGGTAGGAAAAACTTTACGTTTCTTTACCTAAAAATTATAATATAAGGCCCTTAGCCCAGCCAATTAATAGACTTTCTAGTTAGGTTTAGTAACCCTAGTTCGATGAAAGTCTAGATCTAAGCCTAGGGTAGGGCCTATAAACAAGATTATTTATAGTTAATTCATAAATTCTAAATTGTCAATTTTTTTACTATTATTATTATTATTAGAGAAATCTAATATTTTCCGGGTCATTTCGCTGTGTTCGTTTTTATTAAATTACCTGAAGTTTCGATACGACTGTGCGTATCATCATCTGAGGCAACACTGAAAAACTTTACATTTGAGATTGTTTTTGTTGAATTCTTTTGCTTCTTCTTTGGCTCTGGTTGTCATTGTCCAAAGAACTAGAAACATCTTGACTTCCTTGATGCTGCTGCTGCTGCTGTTGTTGTGGCAGTGGTTGTTGTTGTTGTTGTTGTTGTTGTTGTTGTTGTTGATGATGTTGTCGTCTTGAGAGTAGTTTCCCTATCATCGGACTCCATGTTTTGCTTAATTTAAAACCACCAATATCCCCATTAAAATTATTGGGGTGCTTGGCAATTTCAATCGATTCTCTTATGAGTCGAGGAAAAAGGTTTTCTTCTGTGCATAGAATTTTGGTATCTTCAAAAAGGATCTTGTGCGTGGGATCATTAGCATTTTCCACCACGTGTTTTGCTACTGCCGAAAGGTCCTCTCTGTAGTGGTTGCAGTGCGCTTTATGTTCTTTGATTCTAGTCCCAATTGTACGACAGGTTTGTCCAATGTAGACCGAACCACATTTACAAGGGAGTTCATACACACCACTAGCTCGAAAAGGAATTTTATCTTTAACTGGCAACATAAACGTCAGGTAATTTAATAAAAACGAACACAGCGAAATGACTCGTAAAATATTTGATTTCTCTAATATTTTGGGCTGTGAAAGCATCAAGCAAGAAATTATTATTGTTATTATTATTATCATTATTATTATTATTATTATTATTATTATAGTGGTTCTTTATTGTTCAAACAATCTCAGGTACATTTGCGTCCTGGTATACACAAGGCGGGGTGAGGCCCAAGCCCAACAAAAGTTTACATTATAACAGCGTGAAAACATAAGTATAGTACACATATTACTGTAGACAAATTAATCTAATTAACAAAATAATAATAAAGATGAGTGTGATAACAAAATCAATAAAAGTTTCTATCTATAAAACAAGCAATTGTATGGCAAAATCTTTTAAAGAGAGAGAGAGAGAGAGAGAGAGAGAGAGAGAGAGAAAGAGAGTGATTACTGCAAAAATCTTCTGACTATGTGGCACGTTTGAAGGATGACTGCTTTCTGCATGCTGATGTAGAGATTTGGAGACAGACCCAGGCATTGTAGGCTGGCAGAGAGGGAGATGGTATGACTCCAGTGGCTGAGATCACGATAGGCACGACAGTAACAGTTTTCATTTTCCAAATTCTTGTTATTTCTTGACTTAAATTTTGATATTTTTCCACCTTAGTGTTCTCGGTGTTCTCAATATTTTTACTCATGGGGATCGCAATGTCAATTAGATATGTAATTCTGTTAGATTTATCGCATAAAATGATGTCCGGTTTGTTGTGGTCTATGGTTTTGTCTGTTATAACCTGTTTATCCCAATACATTATAATTCTGCATTTTCGATCACAGGTGCAGGAGAATACTTGTAATAAGGAGGTGGATTGACAAGTAGATGTGCGTTCATTCCTAGATGTTGATAAACTATCTTTGCTACCTGATTATGCCTACTGAGATACCACGTGTTGGCAATTGAAGGACACCCAGCTATAACATGGTCTATTGTCTCCGTAAACTTTTTTTTCCTTTTCTACACATATCATTGTCATTGGATTTGATGATGAATTTTTTATAGTTGTTGGTATTTATAACCTGATCTTGGATGGCGAACATAAATCCTTCGGTTTCAGCAAACAAATCTCCTTTGTGAATCCATCTTATTGATTTAACAATGTCAATATTTGGCTGCTGGATGCTTTTCGGGTACCTCCCATGAAGTGATTTAGTATTCCAGACATTCATCTTCATATTTAAATCTTCTATGTATATTTCTGGATGGAAAGAATCGTCATTTAGCCTGAGGGGAGTTATAGTTTTATCTCGGAGCTTAAGTTCTTGGTGATAATGGAATGTAGAATTAAGAAAGTATGATCTGAGTTTATGAACTTGCGAATAGCACAATGACCGAATATTTACCAATCCTCTTCCACCCTTTCCCCGTATATATAACCTTTCAGAAGATGCTTTTGGGTGGTGAGTTCTGAAGAAGGTCATTTGTCTTCTTGTTAAACGATCTAGGTCCATCAAGTCCACATCTGACCACTTCACAATACCAAATGAAAAGGTCAAGATTGGTAAAGCCCATGCATTTAATGCCTTGATTTTATAGCTTCCTTTAACATTTGTTTTAAGATTGTTTTAACTCTATGTTCATACTTTTGTTTAAATACATTTTTTAATTCCTTGTGGTTAAGAATAATGTTTTGCTCATTCCTAGGTATTTGTATCTTTCTTCGCTATTGTTTATGTTTGGAATTTCTTGACCAACACCATTTGGTAATTGTCAGTTTCTTGCAATTTTCCACTTTTCATATGCATTGAAGCACATTTATCTAATCCAAATTCCATATGAATGTCTTCACTGAATAATTTTACTATGTCAATTAAATTTTGAGCTCTTCTTTTGATTTTCCATACATTTTAAAATCATCCATATACAGCAGATGTGTTATCCTTGTCATTATTTCTTTACAGGTAAGGCGATATCCAGCATTTGTTTGATTAAGTAGCTCTGATACTGGGTTTAATGCGAGACAAAACCATAGAGGGCTAAGGGTGTCCCCCTGGAAGATCCCTCTCTTTATTGCCATATTTTCAATACTAACAGAATCTGAATTGGTTTTTAGTATTATATTAATTCTCCATGAATTCATGAGATGCTTAAGCACCGTTATCAACTGTGGATTTACCTTATACAAATCAAGAACTTTGATTAACCAATCGTGCGGAACCGAATCAAATGCTTTTTTGTAGCTTATTATTATTATTATTATTATTATTATTATTATTATTATTATTATTATTATTATTATTATTATTATTATTATTATTATTATTATTATTATTCGATTATTCGGGATTCGTGCGCTAGACTCCGGACGGTGCAGACGTGTATCGAGCTCCGCTGCGCTGAGCCATATTCGTCATGTCGTTTGTGTGTGCGCGCTAGAAGAGTGCCAGGGAAAGTTACCAAGTGATGGTGATTACGTTGATTGTTTAACTGTGATCAAAAGTACCACTACGATTGTGCGGGCATAAGTCAAGCTACATATAAAGCGAAAGGAAAGAAGAGCAAGCAAGAGTGGCGGTGTCGTGATTGCCGCGCAACTAAGCCTGTGGACACTTCTTCGAATGTGACTAGTGGTGAAGGTGAGTTAGCCAAGAGTTTTTCCGAGTTTCGTACCGAGTTTCACGACTCCTTCAACGCATTGCGGGGAGAGATACAAGGTATCAAAGACGAACTGGCGTGTGAACCTAGGGAACTAAAAATCGACTGTTGTCACGTTAAAAAAGCAAAACGTGAAAAAGATCGTGTTATTGAGGCGTTGATGGCACATGTTCATTCGCTTGATCAATATAGCAGGAATAAAAACTTTGAGTTGGAAAACGTTGAAGAAATCGATGAGGAGGTGGTCGAAAATATTGTTCTTAATTTAGCTGGGAAATTAGACATTGAACTAGTAGCAGACGATATCGAGGCAGCTCATCGGTTGCCTACAAGGAACAAGGCTCGACCTCCGCGGATTATCGTTCAGCTTGCAAGTCGCAAGAAGCGAGATCAATTCATTGATAAGCGACGCACAGAGTTTACAAGCAATTCACTCACCGGTGGAAGTGGGAAGGCTGGTTAACAACGTGTTTACATTAATGAAAACTTGACCCCGTTTTACAGGGAACTTCTCTGGAGAGCGAAAACACGTGCTAAGGAGGTGGGTTTTAAATACGTGTGGTATAGCCGGGGTAAGATTCTTGTAAGACGGGACGAGAGTGCAAAGCAAGTTATAAACAATAGTTAATTTTTGCTGATCTAGATAAGCTGTCTTTCATTGAGACCAAGGGTTGACTCTCTAGTTTGCTCTTTGTGTTGGTCTACAGGTAAAGTTTGTCTTGATACAGAGATAACTTTATTGAATGGACTTTTGGAAGCAAAGAGAAAGAGATAAAATTGACGCTGATGTTACGAATGATCTTGATTCATGGTGTGAAGAGTATTGTGGTGGCCTTACAATAATACATTTAAATATTAGATCAATTAATAAACATTGGGATCAAGTGCTTGTTACGTTGCTAAACCAGTTAAATAACTTTCATGTTTTAATTTTAAGTGAAATAAATCTTCAAGAAGAGAGCAATTGTTTTGAAATTGATGGCTATAATCGTTATTATAAACTAAGGGAAGGGAGAAGAGGTGGGGGGGTTGGTGATATTTGTTTCAAACGTTATTAAATTCGAATGTTATAAATACATCATTTGTGAACTTTGAAGGACTATCTGGCAAATTAATTTTAGAAAATAAAGTTGAAATAGCTTTGCTGTGCATCTATAGGCCCCCCAATAATGCATCCATATATGATTTTATTGAGGAAATTGAAAATTCTTGGGAGCAGGTTGGCGATAAATACGCAGTGTCTATTGGTGATATCAATATTGACATTCTCAAGCAACGTGATAACGTAGTTCAATTATATGAGGCGGGTCTTGCTGCAAAGGGATTCATTCCTTGTATTACAGTTCCTACGCGGGAGGAAATCGTTAATAGTAGGTTAAGCAGTACGTGTATTGACCATGTTTATTTACGAGGTATCGAGGCTAACATACATACGGCCGTTTATACGTCAAAAGTCAGTGACCATTACATGATAATCGCATCAATACGTGTAGGAGAACAAGGTGATGATTCCGAGGAAGCAATAACAATAAAAAATGTTTGAATGAAAATATACTGCTAACTCAATTAAAATCAGTACAGTGGCAAGAAGTAATATCGAGTAATAACTGTTGTCAGTTGTACGATGCTATATATAATTGAATTCAAAACGGCATATGAGAAGGCGACATATCATAAAAATAATAAAGTTAAATGTCGAAATAATAAGAAGTGGGTAAGCAATGAACTTTTAGAGTTAACAAAGGAAAGAGACAAATTGTTTCGTAAGTGGAAAAACCGTAATGAATTAAATGTCTTAAAAGATATTTATAGACGTGAGTTTAATTGTTTCAGGAATAAAGTAAATAAGAAAAAAACGTGCTGCAAAAATCCAATATTATAAAAATTAATCAACGAAAATAAACATAATATCAAAGACACGTGGCAGTCAATTAATGAAATAATAGGTAAGCGGAAAAAAGAGTCTGTGGATGTAGTTATTAGCCGATTCCTGGGGAAGACAGAGAGTGAAACTGTTATCGCAAATACATTTGCAAAATCGTTATTGATGAGGTTGATAAGAATATACACAACTGTGAGTGCAGTGTGTACGTAACGAGTTTGGAAAACGATGATAGGTACAATCACCAACCCCAATCTATGTACATACCTCCAATCGATGAAGTAGCGGTTAAAGAAATTATCAACAACATGAGTACAAATAATCAAGCAGGCATTGACGGTATACGAGTTAAAGACCTGAAAAATATTTCTAATGAGATAAGCCGGTAATTGCGCGTTTAATTAACTTGTCTCTAACCGAGGGGTGGTGCCGGAAAAACTGAAGACCTCCATTGTTAGACCCATTTATAAAAAGGGAAATCACCTTGAATACTCTAACTATAGACCAATTGCCATTTTGCCAAGTATTGAAAAGATAATGGAAAGATATGTTGCCAATTGTTTAGTTAAATATTTAGAAAAGTTTAATATTATCAATAAAAATCAATACGGATTTCAAAAGGGGAAAAGTACTTCAGATTTGCTTGTAAAATTTGCCGATTTAGTCAACTCTAAGCTTAACAAAACCTATCACATTTTATGTATGTTTATCGACTTCACTAAAGCTTTCGATACGCTGAATCACAAAAAAATGTTGGTTGCTTTGGAACGAATTGGCGTTAGAGGCGCTCTTTTGTCATGGTTTAAAAATTATTTTTCAAATAGAAAAATTATTGTGCGAGTAGGAGAGTGTGAGAGTGAAACCAGAGTATGCTCAACAGGTGTACCGCAGGGATCTATTTTAGGGCCGGTTTTGTATTTTATATATGTTAACTGTATGGTACATTACATAAGTAAATGTTTTTCTTTTTCCTTTGCTGATGACTCAGCATTGGTAGCAATTCACAAAAACATAAAAGTTGCTGAAATATTTTTACAGGAAGATTTTATTAAAATGTTAAGATGGACACACGATGAAGGCCTAATCATTAACTCAGCTAAAACAAAGATTGTGCATATTTCTTCACCTCACAATGCCGACCATAATGCTAATATAAATATTATAACTCATTCCTTTGATTGTTTGCATGATTCTGTTCATCATATGGATGGTATTATCATAAATTGTAATTGTGTAAATAAAATAGAATCTGTTTCCAGTCATGAATATTTGGGGGTGGTGATAGACCAAAATTTTAGTTGGGATGTCCATATGAAGAAGTGAATAGACGGCTTATAGATCATGTGTTCATCAGATTTATAAACTAAAGTATGTACTTCCTTATACTCTACTCCGAAGCGTATACATAGGTCTTGCTGAGTCAGTCATATCATATGCCTGGCTTGCATGGGGCAATGCATCATTTTCAAATTTAAAATATATTATTTCACTGCAAAATAGAATGGTTTGTTTAATATCCCCTTATAAGAAAAATGGTACATGTATCACAACTTATGATTTATATAGATATTGTAATGTTTTACCTGTAAATGTACTGTTCACTTACAAATTATTAGTTAAATTTTATTATGATAATTCGTTTAAAACTATTGTTAATCATAATGCAAATACTCGCGCCAGGGAGGCAGAGTATTTGAAAATACCAACTTACAACAATAAGTATGGGAAATGAGCTTTGCAATACAGTGTACCTTTTACTTTTAGTAAAATTCCCAAATATTTACGAAGTATAGATCAAATAAGTAGGGTAAAGAATGAGTTAAAAGTGTTTTTGTTATATGAAACAGACATTGTTGTACATGTACATGTAAGTGGGATGCGTAGTATTTTTAAGTTTCATTTTCAGTGTATTATTATTTGTTCAAGTTTTCTGTATGTTTTTTGGTTCTAGGTATTTTGTTGTTTTTCCCTTGTACTTATATCAATATTATAAAGTCTGGAGTCCGGGTTATTTTTATTAATTGTCAATGTTTTTTATCCCCACAGCTAAGCCGCTTGTGTGGCTTGTGGGACTCGTTTCCATACTGAACTAATCATGTATTTAAATATGTACTTCCAATAAAAAAAAATAAAAAAAATATTATTATTATTATTATTATTATTATTATTATTATTTTTTTTTTTATTATTATTATTATTATTATTATTATTATTATTATTATTATTATTATTATTATTATTAATTATTATTATTATTATGCAATTTTCACACTTTGAAGGAATTATATGTAATATTTGCGTAAATAAGGAAACACAATTTGATTTGCTTTGCATTTACAGACCGCCAGACAATGATAAAAATGAATTTATATTAGAGTTACAAAATGTTTTAAATAACAACCTAAACGGAAATAGTTGGATTATAGGAGATGTAAACATAAACACCCTTGATAGTTGTAATAAGACTGTGCAAAGCTATGGAAATTTGCTTGCAGAAAATGGCTTTTTGAGATGTATTAACCGACCTACTAGGGAAGCATTTTGTTTAGATAATTTGGCTAGTAGTTGTATTGACCATTCATACGTAAGAACCAAATCTAAGCTTGATATTAAATCGGCGGTTTTCACAACTAAAGTATCAGATCACTACATGATACTTGTGTCGGTAGGATTTAATATTGGATGTGTGATGGACATAAAGGAAATTAAAACGGGTATGAATGAAAGAGTACTATCTTGCAATTTAAAATCTGTTAATTGGCATCGCCTGTTAGAAATTGATGATTGTTCAGTACTTTATATGCGTTGTGCAAGGAATTTGAAAACATGTTATAATAAGTCACGGTTTACAAAACAAATTTAAAAGAAGAGGGTACAGCGGCAATGATTACAGACAACTTGATTCAGCTGACTAGACAAGAGACCGTCTTTTTAGACGTTGGAAGATTGTAGTGGGTTGCATCCACGAAGGAAACTTATAGAAAAGAATATGTGGCTTTCAGAAATTATGTAAACAAGCAGATATTAGCTGCAAAACAAAGATATGTTCGTGATTCCATAAACAACAGTAACGGTATAAAAGAAGTGTGGCAAACTATTAATCAAATAACGGGACGGAAAACAAAAGATTCAGTCGACGCTGTTATCAACAAGTATTTAGCTAAATCGCACACCCATGAGACCATCGCAAACAGGTTCGCAGACAGTTTCAATGATGGGGTGGCTTCAATTCGTCATGTATGTGGTGTGACTTGTTCACATCACATTGTGACGGAGGCTGCCACGCAGTCGTTGTGGCTGCCTCCTGTAAAACGTACATATAGTGACACGAATTATTGCTGATATCAATGTAAATAAACAGCCAGGTTTCGACGGAATCAGAGCGGTGGACGTAAAGAACTTATGTAACGAACTAAGCCCGTTATAACACATTTAATAAATCTATCGATAAGAGACGGTTGCGTACCGGAAAAAATGAAGATATCTGTCGTGAGACATGTATACAAAAAAGGAGATCATACATCGTTTGCAAATTACCGCCCTATAGCACTGCTATCTGTTATTGAAAAAATAATGGAGGGTTACATATCAGATTGTTTAACTAGTTACCTATTTAAATTTGGAATTATAAGTGAAGTTCAGCATGGATTTCAAAAAGGGAAATGTACCCAGGATTTGTTACTAAAATTTTCTGATTTAATTAATAACAGCTTAAATAGCAATTTGCATATAGTTGCAACTTTTGTCGACTTCTCCAAAGCATTTGACACTATAAATCATAATAAACTTTTGGAATGCTTAGAGGTCATTGGCATACGAGGTACAGTTCTAAATGGGTCTCGCAGTTACCTAGAAAATAGAACGTTTATGGTAAAAATAGGGAACACTTATAGTAAAACAAAAAATGTCACTACTGGTGTACCACAAGGATCCATATTAGGACCGCAATTTTATATTATATACGTGAACGTCATTAATAAATATCTAGTTAAGTGTTTACTAATGATGTATGCTGACGACCTTGTACTACTAGCAATACATAGGAACTTAAGCGTCGCAACACAAAATATGAACACTGATTTTAGGAATCTACAGTGCTGGACTCATGATCGGGAACTAGTAATCAACGTTGAAAAAACCAAAATTGTTCACATATGCATGCCTTTAAATTCAAATAGAAATGATGACGTTCAATTAATATTTCATGAGGCAAAGTGTATACATAATTTGAACTACTGTACCGACACCGCCTGTGAATGCGTACAACAAATTGAATCTGTGGCATACCATATGTATTTGGGTGTTTTCATTGATCGTGAGTTTTCGTGGAAGCCACACGTGGACTACATTTGTTCGAAACTCCGCTCGTGTGCATATCAATTGTATAAACTAAAACCAGTATTGTCTGATGATATGCTAAGATTAGTTTATATTGCATTAGCTGAATCTATTATGTCATATGCGTTGCTCTCATGGGGAAGCGCGTCTTTTCATATAATAAACACGATGATTCAAATTCAAAATACACTATTAAAAATAGTTTGCCCTAAAAGTATTACCAATAGCATCAAAGAAAAAGATGACGTTTTTGTGAGTTGCTTTATACTGCCGTTAAAAGCCATGTTTAATTATCGGTTGGTTTTAAAGTATTATTTTAATAATGAATATAAAAAACCATATTTACATAATAAGGGAACGAGACTTGTTAGTAAAGGAAAATTCATTGTTCCAATGCCCGAAAACAAACATGGTGAGCGTTGTTTACATTATCTTATACCTAAAGTTTTTAATTCATTGCCGGCTGAAATTTTATCCTTGGACAAAATTTCATTAATAAAGAATAGAGTAGTCCTTCATGCTCGATTTAAGTCATTTTCAGTCCTATTTTCTAGATGTTTATGTTGTTGAAAACGAATCTGTGTGGTAGGTAAAGATATTATTAATTTATAATTAGTGATTCTTGTATATTCTATTTTTGTATGTTTTTGTAAAGGGTTGTAGTATTTATGTTTTGTAATTGATAACCTATGTAAGCACCGTATATTTATTTAAAAGTTTGAATGTTTTTTATTTTTATTTCATTGTATTAAGCCTGACGCTTCGAATGAGATGTAATAGCATTAATAATTATGTAACCCACTGATGAGCCATTTGGCTTAGTGGGAGGAAATGTATGTGAATATTGTTCCAATTTAGTTTTTTGCTTCAATAATAAAAAAAAAAAAAAATTATTTTATTGGATGTATTTCATACAAACTCGGTCAAAACCGGAGCTAACATGTTGTACGGACTTACGTCAAGTACTTCCATGTGTATCTATATTACATACCTACATTATTACTTTGTCTTAACTCTAACTAAAATAAGTCATTCATAATATAGTTTGTAGATGATGTTTTCTTTCTGCTGTGTACGGTCGTGGCCGATTTCTCGTCGCCATCCTAGCATTTGCTCTTTGGACTATGGGAAACCACGAAAACCATGTCTGGATGGAAGCTGTCTCGGAATCTCGAAGTATCATTCTTAGTTTAGAAATTTACGAACAATTCTACACGTGTTGAGTATTACTGTCTTTTGAGTCTCGATGTATACCTAGGGATGGAAGATCTAGTTGTTCATTGCTTTCATGTAGCTTCTTCGGTATTATGATGCCATTAGCGATATCACGTATGGGAATTGTATTTATTTTTCTGTTTCCACATCTTGATCTCAATTGCAAGTTCACTATACTTGTCAATTTTTTTCTTCCATGTAGTCTCGACGTTATGGCACATTGGGACAGCAATGTCAATAAAGGTAGTTTCTTGTTCTTCTTGTCAATTATAATTATATCCGGTCTGTTGTGATGTATCGTTTGGTCTGTTATAACTGTGCGGTGGTAATATAATTTGAAATCTTTGCTATCTAGTACTTTCTCCGGTTTGTATTTGTAGTAAGGTGTGTGTGTATCAATGAGGTTGTACTTGATTGCTAGTTTTTGGTGAATAATGTTAGCTACTTGGTTATGTCTGTAGAGGTAATCCGTTTGACATAGTGACTGGCACCCGGATATGATGTGTTCGATTGTTTCACCCCTTACACTACATTTTCTACATTGATCGTTTACTGTCGCATCTTGTATAATGTATTTTTTATTATTTTTCGTTGCAATCACTCTGTCTGAATAGCCAGCATAAAACCTTCTGTTTCTCCAAATAGTTCCCCTTGTTTAACCACCTATTTGATGCTTTAATATCTACGTGACCTTATGTAGTTCATCATAATGTCTCTTTGAGGGTCTTTTCTGAGAGACGTAACTCTTTTCAAGCGTCGTTATGAGTTCCTTGTAGATTGACATTTTCGTTCGCTAGATTGAGGGAGTTAATGATTTGTCAGCTAGCACCACAGCCTATGCAGTGTTGATTGGTTGCTCTTTGTTAAAAAATATTTTCTTCTTCTTCTTCTTCTTCTTCTTCTTCTTCTTCTTCTTCTTCTTCTTCTTCTTCTTCTTCTTCTTCTTCTTCTTCTTCTTTTCTGATTATTATTATTATTATTATTATTATTATTATTATTATTATTATTATTATTATTATTATTATTATCATTATTATTATTACTATTATTATAGTTATTTATTTTTTACAATCCACATGATATTCTCATGTATACAAGGCTACAAGTGAACAATGTACATTTAAAAGAATAGTAACGAGAATACCAGCATGGTTGTAGAAGAGAAACAGATAAGGCAGAGCTACATGACATGGCATGCATGTTTCACTTCTGTTAACGCTTATTGATACGAAAAACTAAAAACTAATGAGATATTACTAATCATAAATCAATACTACGTTACATTGAAATAGAGAAATACAATAAAATCAAAAAACAGAACTACGTTTCAATAAAATAGGAGACATTGACTACACATAATGATAAAATGACAAACATACCATTATTAACCTAAACTAATTAATAATCGAAAAACAGCATTACATGTTGATTAAATGTGGTTGTGAGAAATGAAAACCGTAGGTCAACTAATGCGGATTAAAACCAGTATTTAAATGTTACAGTTCAATCACCGAAATAAAGTTTTTATCCTATTCTTAAAATTAATATCATTTTTCACTTCTAGTGGTATTGAGTTCCATAGTGTGACTGCACGGTAAAGAAACCATTTTGATACATTGAAGTTCCAGCACGGGGAGGATTGAGAATGACACTTGTGTTCTGGCGATTAAGTACTCTTGGGTGAATTGGAATTCTGTTGTATATATATTATAATTTTACTTTTATATAATATTATAAATATGCTTGTGATACTGATATTAAGACTTGCGAGTGTATATTGAGAGGACACAACGTCAAAAAGTATCAGACAGAATCGGACAAAAATTGAAAAAGTTATTAAAAAACAATGTTTTTTGCATTTCTAAAAATCACCAACCATTTTTTGAGAAATTAAAAATAAGGATTGGCTCCGAGGAGCTAACGACATTTTGAGACCGTAGCCTTGGACGCGGCCCTCTGACGTCATTGGAAAGGCTATTATCCGTGGGTGGAAAAAGATGTTGTGGGACGGAATAAATCGACGTTATCAGACTACGTGATCACTCAAAATGTTAAAAGATTGTTGACGTTTTGATTCAAACCTTGGGCCCCAGGGATTGTTCGGTAATTTTTTGAAGATCTACAGATATATCTTTATTGAGTTATGGATCACACTAGAAGTATGACAAGCTAGAGTTTGTGCTTGGTACGATCTGAGCTCAGTTTCAAATTAGGGCTGCACTCTTTGTAATAATTTGATCATTAATGTACTACCAAAGTATTTGTTTGTAGAAATTTCCAAAAACAAATATTTTAAATGTTCCGTTACAGAGGTGTTCATGTGGGCCTCGGCCGGGAGGCTGTAATGAGCTAGGATTCTGAGGGAAGCTATGGCTGCGTGAGTTTTCTCAGTGTCACACTCACCATTCCAACCGGCAAAAGAGTTTTCCCCGGTATTGGACAACTAGCATTAGCAAAACTAATGGCTTAATGCTCTCAACATAAGCATAAGCATAAGCATAAGCATAAATCCGGGTTACAAAAAATGTTACATGATAGGAAGTTCCTTTCCGGAAGTCACATTATTTTCTTCACCGCCTTCTATAGCGGGAACACTCGCAGTCAATAAGTGGTGGTTTTTTTAAACGATATGAATAGAGGTTCACCTTGAATACCCCCACCCCCCACCCCCAAACACCAATACACCAATACAGCGAGTTTAATTGAGTTAACGTACACGTTTTAACTCGGACAGTGTGTAGGTCCACCACCAGTAAACAATGTATCTGGAAAATGTTATTCCATTTATATATGTATTTTTTTTTTTTAATTTTGTATTAATTTTACCTTTGTTCTAGCTAGTCTGTTTGAAAACACCGTATATCAGAACCCACCCGTGATAAGCCTAGGAGGTTTCGTGCAGGTCAACCGACAGCTAGCAGTATCGGTAAGTATGTATGATCAAGCAGGGGCGGATACAGGAGAGGGGGTGATGCCCCCCCCCTTCACCGCCCTTATGATTACACAGCAGCATTTTGAATTCATTCCAACTTGCACATATTAATAATGTGATGAATTAGTTGGACTATACACTGCTCTTTTAAATAAAGAAAAAACTATTTAGGTTACGATTTTTTTTAAAATTACCTTTATTTAAAAGAGCAGTGTGTAGTCCAACTAATTCATCACATTATTATCCTCACCTGCTCTAAAAGTTTCATTAATATGCACATATTGTTGTTTATTGTTGTATGCCACGCTGGAAGGCCAAGAGTGATAAATGGCCTAACCAGCTCTAAGTATGCGGTGCGTAGGGTATGCCTACTTGTCTTGCCAACCTTTAAAGAGCGCGATACAAATCCTAAAATTTTGGACGCTCTGTTACGCACATACGCACAATTTAGTTTCCACCGCAGATCACAAGTAACAATAATTCTAAGAAGTTTGATTTTTTGGTAACACAGTATTATCCATATCCATTTATGCTATATGATATTATTTTGTGTCCGGTTCGTTATCGCGTGATTTGAAGTAACTGATTTCATTGATTTGATTTAATTTTGATTAAATCGTAAAAGCCCATTGGCTTTTCTTCGTTTTCATATGAACTGTGTGTATCCTTCAGCAGTCATTTCTCGAATCATCAATGGTCTCAGGCCTTCAAAGTCCAACTCGCTACCTTCCCTGGTTTGGCCTGTGAGTAGGGAGTAGTGTATTCCCCAAAACTAAGGCGAGCTTCTGGCCGGTTGGGGTGCATGTTGCAAAGAGAGCTCTCGCGCAACTTTTATCACACCTTTCTGCATTCACAAGCTATAATTTATTTTCTTCTTTACTTTTTCGTTTCCATACTTGCCGACCCTCTCTGCATCGAGCACTCCTCCTTCCCACCCAGTCAACCACTATCCAACATAAACCCGCTAGACTTTCCTTACGTTCCTCATTGGAAGAAGAAAAACCATGGTGGATATCCAAATTATGGAAAAAGAAAATTGGAAGATCAATACAATTGACATGGGCACTGATTACTCTACTGTTGAGTGCCCTAAAACAACATTTAACTAACTAACTATCAATGGTCTCGATTTTCGCAAATCTATATCAGAGCAAAATAGTCGCCCGCTCAACGAAGAATAATGTTGACTGTTTGAACACAAATTGATTTCTGTCTACTTCAGCAAAACATCATATCATTGGCACAATAATCAATTTCGGAAACTGGGCTGGAAAGTGGCTGAAAAAGTGAACGGCTTGTCTGCAATTGGAAGTATTCGGCGGATCGACATCATAGCAGTTATTATTCAACTACAAGGAAAGGTTTCATACTCAACCCGGCGAAACGCTTTGAACGCAGTGGAGATCAAGCTGATCAAGTTAACACTGAAAAACAGGACATCTGCAAACCTACAATACCATACTATGCAAACCCAATACATGTAATCGGATTGTTTGTTAGTGCAAGGGGGCAATCCCGAAGTTTTTTGTTGATTTTTGCAAAACTTATAAATTAGGCAAAACACTCATACCAGACGTTTCGATGGTGGTGTTCGATGGTTTCATTTCTATTCTTAGGAATCATCTTCATGGTCTAAACATGAAATTTTTAATTGTATTATTATAACTCATTTCTTGTATTTGTATTTAAATTTAAAACCCCTTTATTAATTGTTTTAATCAATGTCCTTGTGGCAATTGTATCTGTACAACAGAGTTTTGTTTTGCTTAAAAAATAAAAGTTCTCTCTCTCTCAGGTACAGGTACAAGGTACAAGCTCTTGCAATAGCATTAATTCATTAATGATTCCAATATAACTTAAACTTCGTTCTTATTAATGCTTCTCGTATTCGAGGTCTTGTTAATAAACAAAACATTTTCAAGAAAATTTCCAATCATAGCTCATCCAATCATTCATGATTTTTAAGTATTGTATTTGATTAATTGCTTCTCCGGCAAATCATATGCGATTATATTAACAGGCACTTTACTTCTCGACAGGTTAGTCGGAAAACACTTCCGTAGATGGAATTGTTAATATTTAACACAATTCAGAAGTTAAAATATCCATCCCTACTGGGGTCCTCGGTGGTCTAGTTGGCTCAGGCGCCGACCTGGAAAACCACGGTTGGGATGGATATTTTACTTCTGAATTGTACATTGATGCACTTTATGTTGGAAGAACAACAATAGAAGAAAGCAAATTTTGTTCCACAACTGGGCGTTTTAAAATTTTTAATAATACTTTATGGTGAATAAGTACAACAGAAGGTGGATAAATGGAACGAGGTGACAGAAGAATTTGGAATGAAGATTAGCATCAAGAAGAGTGAGGTTTTAGTGATGCAAAGAGTCAAAAAGTCTCAAAGATATAAAGATAGGATCACACTGAGGGGATAGAACTGGAGGAAAAAGATGAATTCCAATACCTAGGAAGTATTGTGACTAATGAAGCAAAAGAGGGAATGAAGTAAAGCGGAGAGTGGGATTGGCAGAAAAGTTTTACCAAAAAGTCAGAAAGTTAATTGGAATGAGCATTTCCCAAAAAAATGCAAAATGCTCCTATATAAGATGTACTATCATAAACATATGTCATGTTTGGGGTAGTTTCTACTTTTCTTTTTACTGGTGTTGCATGGACTATTTCTTATGCTAAGTGATTTGGAATCTTGTTGACATTCTGATTGAGACACTTCATTAAACAAGTTAAGTTATTATAATATGGTCGGAATGTGCATAGTGGCGATTACATAACTTCTATTGGGAACATGAAAGTTATTGTTTTTATAGAAAAGAATGCAGACCTTTCAATAACATAAGACTGCCGAGTAGTGGTGACGAGGTTGAGGGGAAGGGACTTAGGCCCTAGAGACGTACAGACTGGGGTCCTGGAGGAGGAAAGTCGAGAAGAGTCTAGGGGAAGCTTCTTGGTGTGCGAGGTGTGATCTGATCGGGGAGTTACATTCTGACCAGCAAACACACAAGTTGTCTCCGGGGAAGAGTTAAATGTGTTTCCGACAAGGGCATTAATAAAGTTGGGTAACAAATGGAGTTGGACACAAAGACCTGAAGGAAGAACAATAAGAGAGCGAGTCAGGAGTGCCAGGAGTCAGGGCGAGACCGGAGGGGGCAGCTGACCCAAGTGGCGAAGAGAGAAGACAAGGGACAAGTTATCCAGGGGTCCGGGATCGAGACGTCGTCACTGACCTACCAGGGTCCAAATGGAATAGTGTAAGCTAAATGATTTCATTACAGTAATGCCAGTAAAGTCAGGGGACACGAACTCACGTTCAGTCGGTGTAAAATGCATGCACACAGCTGATAGGCAAGATTAGGTTATCAAATTGTTAAATACATGTGCTCCTTCTTTTGTTGAAACCATGTTCTTGTTCATGTTAAACCTCCTAATACATGTCCTAGAAGTCATCACCCCGTTTATACCTATCGATCTCGGTCACCGTTGGGAAGTTTAGCCTGTGTAACAAATAACAGCTACGCTCCCCAAAACAATAGTTACTTTGGTAGATAACATCCATACCAAAGGGCTAAACAACCTCTCAACGTGACAATATGGTGCTGTAACGTGGCCAATGGGCTGGACTGGAAGGAAGAAAGTGCTATACAGGCAGCTGAGATGAAGTTCATACGCAGTGTGGCAGGTGTGACAAAGTTGGACAAGATACGAAGTAGTATGATAAGGAAGACAGTAGGAGTAGAGAGCCTAAAGTTCAAGAGGGAAAGGAGCGACTGCAATGGTATGGATATATGAGAAGAATGGAGAAGAATAGAATCCCAAGACAAGCATTTGAAATTTAAAGAATGATATGAGAAGAGGGGGACCTCGAGATAGGTGGCAAGATCAAGTACAGGCAGATGTGGAGTAGAGAGGAGAGGATTGGGAAGTGGTTGAAGAGAGAGAAAGATGGGGTGGAGGACAGGAAAAAGTGGAGAGGGTTGGTGTTACGACAAGAGAATGGGGAAAGAAGATGAGGTGCCGAGTTTGGCAGGCCGGTGCTGATTCGGTGATGCCCAAGATTAGGTGGAAACACCCCTTTACCCAACTAAAAAGATGTTGGAACAAAGTAAAGTGATTTTATATATATATTTCCTAAAAATCCATAGAATGTCATTCTACTGTGAAACATTGAAAACATGTTCATTAAAATTCCTTGCAACGGGTAGGGGGTGGGCCCCGGGTCCCTGAAAAATTGTGAGTTGACAAATTACCGATTAATAATACTTTATTGAACATATTTGGTTAAAATATAGATACAAGCAGTTAATACATAGATATAGAAATTCCTGAGTAGTTCATTCACATACTCTTCAAATAATACAGTAAAGAAAAAAAGTCATGTAGGTTGAGTTTGCAGTGTGGTACATTTTTTGGGGAAAAAATAGAAATCGAAAAGACAACCAATCAGGCCCTATGACAAGAAGCCGGACTAAAAGGGTTTCACTACAGTAAGCTGTGCTATTTTGGTTTCTCAATTGCCACCATCCGTATATATTTTATCGATATGACATCGCCGCCCCGCACCTTTTCACGATATGACCTCGCCGCCCCGCACCTTCAGCCGAGGCTATATAAGGCGGGCGCTGCGTGCTTGCCAACCACTGTGACTCCAACCGCCGTAGAGTCACAGTCAACCTTGATAATGTCTGACGTAGTACAGACGAAAAGTCGGTGGACGCCCCGGTTCTGCCCTGGTTCATCTTATTTTTGACGCGGTTTTACCCAAGATCCTTGTTTTTATCATATATATATATATATATATTCAAAAGCCCTTCTAGCAGGGTAGCCGCTTTTGAAATTGTGTCGTTCGATTTCTTAATCTAAGACTAAGTTTTTATGTTACTAGTACAGTTTTTATGTTTTTAAAAGTTAATGCTGTTTAGAAGGTTTTTAGCTTCGCTAAAAATACTAGATGCCCGTTGAAGACCTCATGGTTATTACCAGGTGCCGAATGTCATGTTTGTCCATCTGCTTAAGTTCCATACTTTGGCGTTCTCATGGTTCTTCCACTTTGAAAGGAAATATTGGGTGTTGGGCAGGTCCTAGTAAAAGGAAGCGCAGGTCCAAAGGGTTTCTCGCTCTGTGAAATGTCCTGGAAACATGATAGTAGTTGCTTTGCTTCTCCTGGCTCTGTCAGGCGATGTAGAATTGAACCAGGGCCAGTGTGTAACTACAATTTACCATCTACTAGCAGGTGTTCATCTGTGTCTTCCACAACGTGGTAGACTTGGGACTGGAGAAATCATCGCGAACTCTGGACTTGTTTAAGCACATCGGCCGCGTCGTCAAAAGATTGCACTTTTAACTGGCTGTTAGGTATGACACCAGAAAATGGACGAAATCAGGGCCGAGTGAGAAGAAGGCCTGTTTGTTTTGGTCCGTGTCACATATTTTGGCTCGAAAAAGAGAGCTCATTGCCAATTAGAGAGCCTTGATTAGCAAAAGCCGAATGGAAATGCCAAACTTTTTTCTGGTGTATATGACCGTCCAAGACTGAATAAGGGAACTGTTCCTACAAAAAAAGGTGATCAGTATGTGACTTGTCTGGGAGAAAAATCAGCTCTTGTTTATTGTGTCTCAATGTAAAATCCTTGTAATAGGACGTGTTTGTGCCAAATTGCACAATCCAAATTTCGTCGCGTTGTCAGTGGAAAAGAACTGTGGAAACTGTTGGGCTGTACGTTGCCATCGTTTCTGATTCTTTATTTAGTATAGACTAGAGAGGACGTGAATCAGAATGAACACAATAGATCAAACTGCTCGGCGTATTAAAAGTCTTATTTCAATGCCAGAAAGAATGCCTTAAAAAACCCAAAGAGTAATCCAGATATTCAGGCTTTGGTTACAGAGAAAAAGTTCACATATTGGTATGCATCCCAGTTGAGACAGGTTGAACTTGATATAAAGCGATAAAGAAAATTTTTCCACGATCTTGATTTGTGGTTTTTAGAAAAGATCGCAGTCGAGAAAGAGGGTGGTGAGTACTTATAGCAATACAAACCCAATCTTAATCCAATACACATGCCGATTCTTGAAAATGATCTGAATGTATCTGATTGAGTTTACAATATAAAAGTAAAAACATACTACTTGGTCTGCTTTACCGTCCTCGAACTCTTCTGAAGCTGAACAATTCTTTGTTGCCTCGCTACAAAGAAAACCTCAGATAATGCTAGCAAATATGAAGCAGTTTTGATCTGTGGCGATTTTATCTCGATATTTCTTGTGAAAATGTCCAAAAGCAAGAAATTCTGTTTCCCAGAATCTTTCTTATCCAGCTTTTATGATCTATTTTATCAAACTTGTCAGGAAGCCACTCATATAACACAGTCGTCTCGCTCAATTCTGGACCATCTGTTATGCAACAATCCTTCGCTTATTTCAACGTGAACGCTGATTCAAGGACCGTGAGCGATCACCTTAGCAGTAAAGCAACATTAGAAGTCAGATGCAAAAATCCAAAGTAATCCGGTCTGAGGTGCTCAATTTACAACAGAGCTGATGGGAACTGCTATCTAGACTGTTACAGACCATTCTTCCTTGCACTGGCAATAGTTGGGATATGATAATGCGGGAACTGCCTGGGTAGTATTTTCTGGGATTGTGTCAACTCCCGGCAATTCCCAAAATTAAATAACTCCAAACGAAGGCTCTATGGAATTACTAACAAGTTAATGATAGATATCATACGACGTGACTCTATGTATCCCGTTTCGCCAAATGGAAAAATCCCGTTTGTAAGTTCGAGAGGTAGTTTATACAAAACAATCAGAAAATCAAGTTAAAACATCAAATTAGAAAATGCTCATGATTAATATGTGTGGAAGATGGGAAATACTCGAAGAAAATTTTGAAGTATATTCATAGTAGAAAGGCAGTCTTGCACCTGATTATTACAACTTGCGATGGTGTCAAGCTTTCAGATCCATTAGAAATTGCAAAGCATTCAATAAAAAGTTCCATGACAACTTTATACTAATGAAACGTCTCTTCCCCTACAACTGGGATACAGGAAATATTGGCCCAGTTCTCCAATCAAGATATTTATTTTTCATCGAAGAAAGAAGTTCAGGAATATTTAAAAAGATTCGACCCAAACGCAGCGGTATGGACCTGACCTTTCTACCGGGCGAATCTAACATACCTGTGCTGAGGCTTTAGGCTCATTCTCTGTGCAGTATCTACAATCTATCCGATTACTGCAAGTTTCCTGATGTATGGAAGACAGCATCTGTGGTTCAGTCTTTAAGAAGGGAGATAGATTGAAGATTGAGAATTACAGCCCTATTTTGTTGAACTCACTTGCATGCCAAGGGTATGGAGAAACGATTGCAAAACGTTTATTTAATCACTTTAAAAGAAACAAACTTATCAATTTAATTACAGCACGGTTTATACCAAAAAGTTCATGCGTAAATCTGATGAACTGACGTTTATCGTCAGTGGTTAAAATTCACTTGAATGTACTTCTGTCAAACAGATGACTGCATTGCATTAGATTGAGGCAAAAGCTTTTGACCAAGTCACCACACAAATATTGATCGCAAAATTAAAAGGTATAAAGTTGAAACACAATGTAATGGGTGGATAAGCTCTTTTCTTCCAATAGAAACAACTGTAGTTTTTAATGGTTGTCTCGATCTGTAGAAAGACAAACTCATGTTACTTCTGGGGTGCACAAGGGTCTGTAATGAGGCCTCTCATAATTACAATCTCCTTTTAGATCTTCCTCAATGTGTGTCATCTCAAGTTTACCAGTATGCTGATGATACAACATTATTTCGATTATTCAGGATAGAGGATGTGTATGCTTGCAAGCAGATCTATTTGCTCTTGAAAATTGGTGCTTGTTGAACTGTATGCAGCTTAATGATAGCAAATGCAGTACATACGTCTAAACTAGAGTCCAAATCACCCATGGCTTATAATACATCTTTTAGGTAATGCTCTAGTGAGGAAAACAACTAGTTAAACTCCTCGGTCTCACTATATCTTCAGATTTGAAATGGGATTTTTACACAGGAACAACGTTAGGAGACAGAGCTCCAAGTTGTTGTTTTGTCAGTCATAATTTATATAAAAAGTAAATCGAAATCTTTTAAAAACTGCATATCTATCTCTTATTCGCCCTATATTAAGTCTTTTTCAATTATGGTCTACAGCTTTGGGACACCCAACTTATCAGCTAAACATGCATAAACTTGAGGTTATTCAAAACCGTGCAACTAAAGTTATTTTAAAAAAATGGTTTTATTCTGAAAGTGCCCCCTCTGGAGCGCTAACAAATGGGACTGCCATCAATACAAAAGTATTGTAAACAAACTGATGTTAGATTTTACGTAACTAATTACCGGTGTTACTGACCTTGTCCATTTAAAAGAATAGCAATTCAGAAAAGACAAGTTAACCGACATAATACTGGGCCTAATTTTAAAACCCTCCCCGTGCTAGAACATAATATTCTACCAAAATCATTTTTTATAACCTTGCTGTTACTTTTATGGAATACTATTCCTCTAGAAATCAAAATGCTCAAAATTTCAAGAATAGAATAAAAGAATATTTTAGTTAAATGATTATATGTCGGTTATACTACATTAGGCCTACTTATATTTGATACGACAAAATTATGTTAGTTTATGATAATTTTTTACTTTGTTTTCAAATAACATTAGTTATTTTGATTAGTTTTTAATGAAGGGAATCAGGCATTCTTGCTATGGGGCAGGCCCTCTCTGATTCTCTTCAACATGTTAAGTTGTACTTTGTAGCTGATTTGTTGAAATAATAAATAAAATATATCACTGTAGGTTGCGCTCTGAGTTGGGTGGCCGGTACGTGTGTACCTCGGCCCAAGTGTTTCCGATGGGATGTTCTCGCCTGAGACTTCGGTAGTGAAGGGTAGTCTCGGCACTTGAGGTTTGGGGGATTGTGGTTTGGCTGGGTTGTCGGCGCCGCGGTTGAGTTTGGATACTCTAGTGTCTAGCATATACTTCACACCTCGAAAGCTGCCGGGTGGCACCGTGACAGTTGGACATTCTGGCGCGGTGTCTAAGCTTCTTTTTGCAGGACTTGGTGGGGTGTTGCCTGCACATTTCACACATTTAGGAATATTATTCAATTTGCTAATTTCTAAACGATGACAATAATTTTGGCATTGTGTTACGCGAGTAAAGTTTTTGAATTTTTCCCATTTTGATTGAGCAAAACACAATTTTGTTTCTTTAAAGGACGTCGGAGAGATGTTTTCCCTTTTTCAAAGGTTACTATATACATCTTTCTATTTCTTTTTAATTTTTTGCTATTTAGGGTACGGCGCCCTGTGCTATTGAGTCGGTCGGTTTCTTGTACCATTTGAGTAACCTTCAGGGGGCGTAGATTAAGTCGTTTGAGTCTCTTGTATTTCATCCCCCCCCCCCTGTTGTAGATTAGGAGGTTTATTTTTTAATACCAGTCCTAGCTCCCTGTTCTTGTTTCTGCGGGTGTAAAGTATGAATTCTAGTTGTTTATTCAAGTTGGATATAATTGTGGGTCATAGTCATTCTAGTTTTAGGTTTGATGAGGACCGGTCACCTTGTATTTAAGATCGAAATCTTCTTTAAAAAGGGCGTTGCAGGTCGGGCGGAAATTTGACATCAAACAACAATCGTTATAAAATCAGTACATCACTACACTGACCATTGTATAAAAAAATGCCGGTATTGATTTGTTTATTTGATTTAATGCCGTGACTAACAGTAATCTTTTGTTTCAGATATTTTCACGACTGTGGACATACTTGGTTGTCTTGCTACAGTTTCGACATGACCGGCGAACAACATGCTGCTAATACAGCAGGAAATGGGGAACAGTCGGAAAAAACTTAAATCAAGATGCTATTGTATTCTCTAAAAGTGACAAAGGTGAAGCTCTTACAATTTTTAAATGAATAACCGGCTTATATTTAGCATAGCCTTCTTTGCATGAAGGGTTAATATAATTGCAAATAAACTACCAAAGTTATCGACGTATTGGTTTCAACTGAGAATTATTTCAGAGTGCCGACAATTAATTTCACTGTCGTTTATTTCACCGATATTTGTCATCTTCTACAAGGTTACTAAATCTCTACGAACTAAATAGGTGTCCACTAGTCCACTAGAGGAAGATAGATCCGCATACCTTGCAATCTTACATCGCTACTTCGTTGGGTTGTGTTTTTCATAGGTTTCCACTTATATCCAATTCAAAACAAGCTCCTATTATGACGTTGTAATACAGTATACCGTACCTCTTTTTAGTTGAGAGGTTGTTAAATTTTCAGTTGCATAAACTGTTAAACATTATAAGTTTAATGCAGATTAAAATTGGTTCGATCGTGTCAATCAAGGATTTATGTTTTCATTGAATAATTAATATACACAGCAGGATTGATTTGCACAATTATTTTATTCATGCTTGCTCCAAAACAACCAAGAAAAAGTGAAATATATCACTTTCCAAGTGTTTGCATTCTCAACGGAATTTAACAAATTAACTATATGCTGCTCCAAAACGTGAAAGATCACTGTAATTAAGTGTTGTAGTTATTCTTAACGAATTTATAATTAATTATCAGGCCCTTGGTAAACAACTTTGAGTTCACTGTACCCAAGGTTTGTTATTTAACGAATCTCCTAATTTGATTATCATGCTTTGCTAAATAACGTTAAAGATTATTGTAACTTAGTATTCTTATTCTTAACGAATTTTATAATTGATATTATGCTTGCTTAATAAAGATGAAATATCACTGTACCCAAGTGTTCGTATTCTTAACGCATTTTAATAATATTACTAGGAATCTTCGCAAACTCTTTTTTAGTTGCGTTGATGTTTGATCTTTTTGTAAGTTTTAAGTGCGGCGGGATCTCTTTACTTAATCAAGGCTTTTGTACGCATTGTAGGTGATTCTGTAAGTTTCATGTACTTGTTACTTGTTATTATTAACGTCAAAAAACTGATATTAAAACCTTTATTACTAGATTCTGGCTGATTTATCAATTTTTCTTTCAAAAAGACAATACATCACCAATTACCGTAATGTCCACTTGAAAATCTGGAATGTCTAGCCTCCCCTCTCCCCCCTCCCCCGTTTGGTCAGAATCGGCCCAAAGGTCACGAAAATATCGCACTTAAAATCGAAAAAAATTATAAAAAGTACGATATTCATGAGAAATATTTCTCGATTGTACCCAAAAAACGTAGAAATCTTAAATCTAGAGATTCGAAGGTCCCTCCAATTTTCATCAAAATCGCATATGCCGTTTGGCACGGTAGAGAGCAAACAGCCAGACAGGAAAAAACACAAAACAATTAGAGCTAAATGGTTTTGAGGGGTCAGTGAAATTGAAGTCTTAGCTTCGCTCATCCAATATGCTTCGCCAAAAAACGTTGAAAGATCACTGTACCACAAAGTGTCTCGTTAATTCTTAACGAATTGCATAATATAATTAGCATGCTTTGCTCTTTCATACACCCCACACACAGATTGAAAGATCATAACCTAGCACCTAGTCGGTTTTCGTTATTGTTTTACAAAGTTCATAATAAAAATTAACAATTTTGCTCAAACGTTGAAAGATCACTGGTTCACAAGTGTTGTTATTCTTAACGAATTTAATAATTAAATATCACGCTTCCACTCCATAAAAGTTGAAAATCATACCAAAAGTCGTTATTCTAAACGAATGTCTTAAATAAATTATCAGGCCTAGCTTCCAAAACGTGAAAGATCATGTAAACATGTGTTAGTTATTCTTATCGAATTTCATATTTTAATTATCATGCTTTGTTCCAGCACGTTGAAAATCGCGTACCAAGTGTTTGCGTTATTTTAACTTAGGATAATACCTCACTGATTTTATAAAACTACAAATAGATACCACTTTCAAAGATTTCAAGTGATTTATATAATTAATTTTAATTAGTCATTTAAAACAACGAACGTACCTAAAAAGAGGTTGATGGGGAACTTGGAGGAAGGCAGATCCAGTCGTGCACATGATTCAAATATCTGACTTCAGCAGATCCCACGGACTTGGGCGAGGATCTGGGACTTACTGCTTCCAATGCAGAAGGTCCAGGTCGAATTTCCGACAAACTCCAGGACGTTATTAATTCGGATTTGGACTTCAGTCCATCAGTTCTTGTCTAAGAGTGGTAAACGGTGACTTGGAGCCGTCCTAGCAACGAAGGCACTTAATGAATTCAAGGTTGTTCTGAACGGCTTGTGATTTCTGGCGTGATCCGCGTGTGTGCGCAGTGTCCATACACTGAATTGCTATATTTACTTAAAATAATCGATCTTTGGTTAGGCTATCGCTCACTCGTCGATGGCGGTCGGGGCTGACAGAATGGTTCGGTCGCTTTGATTTACTGTCCTTTCTGAAAACTAGTTATATAAACCTTAGTGTGTAACTCTAAATACAATTTTTTTATTTAATTATTTAACTTGAGTGTGAATTGATGACTTTTCATCTTGAGAAAAAATTTCGGTATTGACGAATGCGTGCGATAGCTATCTCAGACTGTGTACGACTGTAAAGCATACCGTCTTAAAAATTCAAAAATGACAATAGGTGATTTTTTCATTTTATGTGGTGAAAATAATAAAGATTAGGAAGATTAGTGTGAAACACTCAGATTTACACTAATATGAATCTTTCAGTTATTAAAACAACCATCAAAGTGTATGGTGTATCAATCAATATGGATCTAGAAATTCATAAAAAGTAGTGATTTGATTCCTCTCCAAGGAGGTGGTATCCTGGTTTAGACTGGACTTTTTTTTCCGATATAATTATTGCCAATAGTCATATACATGACTATCGGAAAAATGATTAGTTTGAACGTCCAGAATGGAAGAACTTATATGTGAGATGAGGAATAAATATTCCTTTTTGAGGAAGAAGATTTAGGGTGTTCCACCTATAGTTATTGCAAACCAGTAATATTATCAATGCAGAAAAATGAAGATAACAAACTTGTTTTAGAAACAGTAGTGGAAAAGAATGACCTGTGGAGATAGGACATTTAAGCCATTGTTCGCTTTAGTGATATTATTTACATTAAAATTCCAACTCGCAACATTCTCGTGGTTGGCCGTATTAAGGGGAGTTTTTCTCCCTGAAACTAATGGACGAGTCTGGTCGTCGTCGGGAACCTTTCCCCTTCCCTTTTGACTCACCTCCCGACTGCGACGACAATGACAACAACGGGACGGATGATGAACACAGACGGAGACGACCACTACGTAGGGGAAACCCTGCCTCCCCATACGCTGTGGCTGGTTCTGACCAGCACAGGCCTGTCCACCCTTGTTCCCCGATCATCCCTACGTCCCTCCCTTCGTCTCGATTAAGCCAAGTTGCATAAATATGAGACGTTAAATATCCAATCAATCAATCATCCAAACATAACAGGTAAGATCATATTCGAGAGATCAAGCTAGGTTATTATTTTTCCTGAGAATGTGGGGAGGAAAATTTGCTGAATTTGAAATTGAATTGCAAATGAAAAATACTTTATGCGCTCTCTCAAACACACATGAGCCGTCAAGTGTGAGAACTTGATAAAAATTACTGTATGAGTCGGTGATAAATTTATCTTTTCGAGAAATTATTATAATAAATGATACAAAAATAATGACTTTGTACTGAACAAATTTCAACTTGTATTTTGAAGAGCTGGAGCATGGCAGTCAAACAATTATAATCACATCAAGGGAAACACAGAACTGTTTTTGTTTTTATTGTTTAATTACATAGTGCCCCCCCCGCAATTCGGAGAAATCTAGAAGATTGGAATTTGTGTTGTTATTATTTAGTATATTTAATATTATTATATTTATTTAACGTCTATCCTATTCAGTTATAAAAAACTGATTTACAAAGGAGGACAACAATAATCTAATTCCATAATGCTCAGAAACTACAATAAACTAAATTAAGTACATATTGAAATATTAGCATTACAACAACCAATGACATTTAAACACAGCAATTTTGTTAACAATGAATAATAATATAAAAAATGTATTTCAATCAATGAATCAAATAAAAAAAGGGTGGGGAATGCAAAGGAAAGGAAAAAAAGGAAAAAAAAAAAAGGGGGGGGGGGGAAAGAACTAAGGAAGAAAAAAACATTAAAAGAAAAAAACTGATTTATTAGACGATCCCACTCAAACGAATATGAGGTGTTTGCCAAAAAAACAGGAAAGCAAATCAGGGGAGTATAATCAAAAAACTTCGCCGTGGAAGAACCACGAACGCGAATCTTTATCTTGTGTTCATTCTTCATTTTTTGTGTTCAAATCTTGATAACAGTAGTCCAAAAAAATCTTGACTCTAATATATAATGATATCAGATATTATAATTTTTTAATTGTTATGTCAAAACACGGATCACAGCAATGATACAGGACACCTAACTTCAAGTTGCAAGCTCCATCAGTGGCGGTAACCCGGACATCTTAGGCAGAAAAAGAATAATGAAATACATTGATTATATCATAATTTAAGCAATAATGAACAAACAAAGAGAAAAGCAAAACCATTTATATGTTTATGTGTGAACATAAATTGTAATAAAACTTAAAAATGTCTCGCTACCCGTTGATGACATTTTTTATTTATCGGGTTGTTTCGTAGCGGCGGTAGTAAAAAAACAACATATGATATTTCAAGTCCTGAAGAAGAAGACAACATGGTCTTCGAAACGTCGACAGAAAGATATCACTACCGCCGCTACGAAACAACCCGATAAATAAAAAAATGTCATAAATTGAAATGTTCAGTGTTCACTCATGTTTTGTTTTCTTGACGATAGCTGGAATATTCTCGAAAATACATTTTGAACAATATTTTTTTACTTATGAAAGCTTATTAATGAATGGTAGTGATTGGAATCTGTTGACGATCAATTGGTGGTATCTTTTTGTGACAATTTCTTTAAATATTAATTGTTAAACATGAAGTTGAAATTGATTCTGGGAAACAAATATAAGTATGCGTGATTTTACATATATCTCTAATATACATTTGAATGAAAATTGAGTGAAACTGTATGTTTCAAATGATTATTCATGAACTTGAAATTGAGTATATTGTTTATGATACGTCAGTAAAATCAGTAAAAATAGAATTATATTTTAATATTTCATGTGAAAAACGTATAATGTTGCATCGTTTCTACACTCATTAAGTTTGTCTTTTTAAAGTTTTCAAGGTACAAATCCAGTTCTTAGCGCATGGCTCGGTTGATTATTTTATTATTGTTTTGTGAGTTCCCAGACATGTGCAGCTGTTGGTTACGTATAATTCGACTGAAAAGATATCTGAGCCATCTGTATGATAGAAAAACATATTCTATTTCATGAGCTAAGTTGATGTAGATGTACAACTTCTATAGTAGTCCAGTCAAATAAGACAATATTATTTAAACTAGGAAAACGCTTAAGTCCCGCCGCGTTGTTGGATGAGCGTAATTGGTGCATTGAGCTGCCATGTGTTATGCGGATTTTCTGTTGTTCTGTGGAAAAATCATTACTAAGTTGAATTTTTTTTTTAAATAAAAAAATAACTTTAATTTTTTAATTTTTTTTAATTAATTGTAATGGTTAAAAAAAGAAAAAAATCGTAAATTGCGATTTTTATAAGAAATAATTTCTCGATTGCGCTCAAATTTAACGCTTATCTCTAAATTCATAAAATAAGGTTTCTGTGAAAAAATCATTACAATCGGATAAAGCATGTAGGTGTTATAAGTCAAAAAATTGTTAAAAAAAGTAAAAAAAAGTAAAAAAGTAAAATTTCGATTTTTATGATAAAAATTTTTTCAATTGCGCTCAAATTTTACACGAATATCTTAATTCATAAAATAAAGGTTCTGAGCAAAAATTATTAAAATCGGATAAAGCATGTAGGTGTTATAAGTCGAAGAAATTTACAAAAAAATCGAAAAAAATCGTAAAATTGCGATTTTCATGAGAAATATTTTTCCTATTGCGCTCAAAAACGTGGCAGTTCTAAGTTCAGAGATTTCGAAGGCCTCCAGAAAATTTCATCTCAATTGGAGTATCGGTTTAGCCGGAATCGTGTGGACAAACACACAAAAATACAAAAAAAAAAGAAAGAAAAAAAAAAAAAAACATTCCGGATTTTTTTCTCCAGTGTAGTGAAATGGAATCTTCGCTTCGCTCGCTACGCTCGCTACGCTCATCCAATAAATAGAACTTCGAGACTTGTTCCATTCTGAGCAGCATCAGAATAAGATGGCCGACTACGCCTCAGGTGAACAACTACAATGGCACTTCATTCCTCCACGTGCACCTCACTTCGGTGGCTTATAGGAGGCTAGTGTCAAGTCAATGAAATGCCACTTGAACTGCGTTGCAGGAAACGCTGTAGGCCTACTTACCATGGAAGAATTCACTACCTTACTCAGATTGTCAAATGACTTATCTGATCCCAGTTACTTATGTCCGGGACACTTTCTCATTGGTGCTCTTCTGATGAGTTATCCCTAAACATGTCTATCTGACCTTTCCGAGTCCAGATTATCCAGATGGCAACGCGTTCAGAAACTATACCAATATAATCCTGTCAAATAAGACCTGATATTGACGTTTAGAGGAAAAAAATTGCGATGTCGCTGATTTTTTGCAGAGACCTTCCTTAAATGATACCAATGAACAAACTAAAACTCCCCTACAATCGGACTGGAGCTTCGGCCGCCATATTGGAAAATGGCGGCCAAAAAGTGTTGGTTATCAAATATCTGGGCATCTGGAGATAGACAAAATGTTTCAATAGCAAAAATGTTCCCCATTCAATTCCCTACAAAAAAGGTGTCTTCTATAGTTTTGGTAGGGGCAAACGTTACGTCACAAAATCGTGGTTTATATGTTGCTCATTGGAGTAGCAGCTAAGTTCCTAATTTTTACGCCCAGCATCAAACAATGCCCGGTAAATCCGTAAGAAATCGATTGAAATACAAAAGGACTTTTGTACGGAGTTCATGAGAGCTTCCATTAGTATTTTTAAAAATCGGGTCTGCGAAATTGGATTTTGCATTTACCCGGAATTTGGGTTTTCCCATTGTTGGCATTTCCCAAAAAATGCCATATTTGACTGTCCATTATTATAAGCACTAAGTAGCATTGGAGGAAAAATTCTTTCTACGCACATTGAAATTACTTAATAATGATCCAATTACAATTAAAGTTTAAATCCAATATGGCTGCTAATTCCTAATATTCACAATATGAATACTGTTTTCGTGCTATTTTTACACTCTTTTTGTTACATAATTCACTTTGATGTTGAGGATATTAGGAATTAGCAGCCATATTGGATTTAAACTTTGGTTGTAATCGGATCATTATTTAAGTCATTTCAGTGTGCATAGAAAGAATTTTTCCTCCAAAGCTATTTAGTGCTTAATAATGGACAGTCAAATACGGCTTTTTTGAGGAAATTCTAACAATGGAAAAACCCAAATTCCGGGTAAATGCAAAATCCGATTTCGCAGACCTGATTTTTTAAAATACTAATGGAAGATTTCATGAACCCCGCACAAAGTCCTTTTGTATTTCAATCGATTTCTTACGGGTTTACCGGGCATTGTTTGATGCTGGGCGTGAAAATTAGGAAATTAGCTGGTACTCCAATGAGCAACATATAAACCACGATTTTGTGACGTAACCTTTGCCCCTACCAAAACTATAGAAGACACCATTTTTGTAGGGAATTGAATGGGAAATATTTTTGCCATTGAAACATTTTGTTTATCTCCAACCAATATAGAGATATTCGATAACCAACAATTTTTGGTCGCCATTTTCCAATATGGCGGCCGAAGCTCCAGTCCGATTGTAGGGGAGTTTTAGTATGTTCATAAGTATCATTTAAGGAAGGTCTCTGCAAAAATTCAGCGACATCGCAATTTTTTCCTTCAAAAATTCTTATTTGACAGGATTAATAGCTATGGCAGAGATTGTCAACCGACTACCTTGAACTCACTCCAGCAGAGAGGAAATACATATCACCAGAATCCAATCGCAGCCAGGCATGGTGGTTCTTATGAAAAAAGATCACCTACCACCTCTCCAGTGGGACCTTGGAGTCATCACAGAGACTTTCCAAGGAAAAGAGGGTCACGTCCGCGTCGCCGCGATCCAGACATCCGGCGGTGTATTGAAGAGACCCATCAGTATCACGAACTAGTTGCCCCTTCCCATCGAGTATTCACCTCAACCTTACGAAAATATATCATTTTTTCGATTGCATTCAATCAACAGGGGGGAGTATGTTGGGGATTGTGCGCACACATTTTTAATTACTATGTTCTTTGTGCACACGTCTCACCTTCTTTGACTCTCCTGTTTGTTTAGATATGAAACCATTATATTTTTCTTTTTAATTGTTACAACACCACCTTTTTTGAGAGAGTTAATTTTTCTTATCAACTAGGAAACGCTCAGTTGGACGCGTTTATAAGCGAGCACGTGCTATAGCTAGACCCACATTGCACATTTTTTTTAAATTTTAAAATTTACGACGTTCGCGTTTCCAGTATTATTTATTATTGCCAAGGTATTTGGGTAAAACCCGTGTTTAAATCTTTACTTTAAAATCCACCGCCATCTAGAGGCCTTGACTCCTTGGGAAACTTTTTAAACTCTTTTTGAAAATTTAATAGACTGCTTCCTCGAAAGTATTTTGATTACTTCTAGGTGGCAGTGCATTAGAAACTTCGCGCGTCTTTTCGTTGCCATGGCAACGTTACTTTGTTATAATGTAATTTTCCATCTACACTACTTATCGGATCAAATAAAATTAACATATTCGGTGACCGGACGGACATTCTAAATGATTTGGCTATCTCAGATTTTGTCGCCGTTGAGTTTGAAAAAAAAACTTTTCGATTAACTTTAATGTAACTTTTTAACTTTTTGAACGATTTTGCCACAAAACTAATGGCATTCAATCGAGAACAAAGCTTGCGGATGGTGAAAATTTCAACTCGATCCGAGCCTCCGTTCGACCGCTATCATGAGCCAAAAAAGGTGCACGACTTTCCGTTGCCATGGTAACCGTACTTTGTTATAATGTAATTTCCATCTACACTACTTATCGGATCAAAATAAAATTAACATATTCGTGACCGGACGGACATTCTAAATGATTTGGCCATCTAAGATTTTGTCGCCGTGAAGTTTGAAAAAAAAACTTTCGATTAACTTTAATGTAACTTTTTAACTTTTTGAACGATTTTGCCACAAAAACTAATGGCATTCAATCGAGAAACGAACTGCGGATGGTGAAAATTTCAACTCGATCCGAGCCTCCGTTCGAACGTTATGGCGAGATATACAAACAAAAAAAAAACAAAAACAAAAAAACAAACAAAACCAGTGACTATTTTTCTGGCAGAGTCAAATGGAAACGCTCGCTTCGCTCGCTTAATAAATAATTTTTTACAACAAAAAGCATGCTAAAGGGGTGTAATTCGTATCTACTTAAATTCAGCGATGTGGGCCAGTCCTGCGGAACAGTCTACAACATCCAAAAATGATGTACAATAAATGTTCTTTACGAAAGTAAGGTGGTCCTCCGCATCAACCACTTATGGACCCAACGGTAGCTGTTTCTTCTTATTTGTAAAAGATGTAGTGAAGCACTGGGATACATTAAGATTTAAATAACCATGTTCGACACCATTCTTAAGTCGCATCAAGGGTCCAGTTGAAGTCTAAAGTAGTCCATTTGGTCCATGACAGGGAGCTATATTTTCAGTCATCTGCATACAACAGACATTTTGCACTCTTGATTTGCGATGGAAGGTCATTTACAAAGAGAGTAAATAAAAGTGGGCCAAGAATCGATCCCTGTGGTACTCCAGACGTGACGGAAATGAATGAAGATGAAATTGCATCAATACTAACCGATTGTGTTCCACCAGTAAGATAGTCTCGTAGAAGTTCTGTTATCTTTCCACAGAAACCCCAAAACTTTATAGTTTATGCTCAAGTAGCCGATTGTCCACATTGTCAAAACCTTTACTACTAGGGAAACGCCAAAGTCTTTGTTAACGAGTGAGTGAGCCATGTGTTGAGTACCCGATTATATTTCTTTTCTTCCCCCTACCTTAGGCCTACCTAGCCTATCATAGGCTAGAGCGGCGCCTTATAACCTTACAGTTGACGCGCCCGTCCCCGTATACCAACTTAACTTTAAAAAACTATTATTTATACGAATATAATTATCAAACTTAAATGCAAATGTTCCCGGTACTCACCACATGACTCGCTCACTCGTCTAACTACGACTTTGGCGTTTCCCTAGTCTAGTTGGCTAAGGCGCCCTTGTAGCCGAAATGTGAAAAAAGTGGGTTCAATCCCCTGGTCGGGAAAAATTTTGTAATTTCTGATTGTATTTAAAAAATAATTAAAAATGTTTTGAAATGCATATAACGCTGTGTAGTCCATCATCTGTTTGCAAAAGGGCCTACTATGGTAAACATAGCCAGTACGAAATACGTGAAAATATTGCAAGGTTTACTCAATCTACGAGCGGAATTTGGGGGTACCTTGACGTGCAACATTCGACAGACCTTGCACTGGCACGGCATTTCACGGGCCCGGCGAATAACAAACAAAAAATATATTTTCAAAATCTAAACATTGTCGTTAAAATAATTTCTAAACATTGGGAAATCTAGTTTTCAGTTTATTATTTCTTGTAGGTTTAAATCGCAATGGATCTTGCTGATTTTGTTAGCAGTTCTCAATAAACTCGTACCGGATGTCTGTTTAAAATTTCAGCGCAATCTGTTCAGCGATTCGGCTGATTTTCAACGTACACACACACACACATGCACGCAGAAAAACAATATGCGCATGTGCATGCAATGCGTTCGCTACGCTCACTCGTTCAAAAACTAGGAAAACGCTAAAGTCCCGCCGCGTTGATGGATGCGCTTTTTTGTAACTTTTTAGTTTGCGTAGGACCACTTTTCCTTTGCAAGTGTTTTTTGAATGCATTGTAGGTGAATGTTGTCAAGTTTCTATTGTTACTTGTTTATATAAACCTCAAAAAACTCATATTTAAACCTATATTTCTATGGATTCTGGCTAACTTTTTCTACTTTTTCTTTCAAAGGGTACTTCATCACCATACCCTTAATGTCCATGTGAAATATGAACGTTGTAGCCCCACCCGTTTGGTCAGAATCGGCCCAAATGTGACGAAAATATCGCACTAAAATCGAAAAACTCATATTTAAAACCTTTATTTCTATAGATTCTGGCTAACTTTTTAAAATTTTTCTTTCAAAAGAAGGTACTACATCACCATAATCCTCATGTCCATGTGAAATATGAACGTTGTAGCCCCACCTGTTTGGTCAGAATCGGCCCAAATGTCACGAAAATATCGCACTAAAAATCGAAAAAAAATCATAAAAGTACGATATTCATGAGAAATATTTCTTCGATTGTACTTAAAAACGTGGCATGTCTAAGTTATGCCGTTTGCCCGGAATCGTGCGAACAAACAGATTGAAAAAAAAAACAAACAAACAAACCAAAAAAAACAACCGAGCTACATTTTTTGGGGGTCAGTGAAATTGAAGACTTCACTTCGCTCGCTACGCTCATCCAATCATTGAAGACTGCATCAACCTTCACCTTTTTGTTCATGCAATCAGCAATATCTTGAGAAAATATCGCAAGATTTGTCACCGTAGAACGTTTGCGCACAAAGCCATGCTGCTCCGGAGCAATTGCCATTAACACATGGTTGTAAATGTTTCTGTGTAGAATTATTCCAAAGACTTTAGAAAAAAACGTTAGAAGAAATAGATTAGATTAGATGAGGACTAGGATTTGGATTAGGTAGAAGGGATTAGCAGAGTTCCAGCTGAACTGCGGGAAGACTGCATGGGGCCTATATTATAGGGAATCATGTGGACCCCGCCCCCCACTCACAGAACATCAGGTTTATGTGATTGAGTGGATAAACAATAAAATTATGTGCAACTCTAAAGGAAAATGTGTAAATAATCCTTGGGGTCTCAGTCTCGGTCAGTATTGCATGTGGCGAGAATCGAACGAGTGTCCTCCGAGTTCACTTTATCGTGTGTTCACACGGAACTTATTGACAGCTCACCGTTGATGCACTATTTTATTGACGCAAAGAATATGTTTGCACCGTATTCCCTAAACATTAACATCAAGCTAATTATCTATTAATTATGCATAATTTGACGCAATTTGTGGTGTTACATCACACTTTTGATCGATATTAACATATTATTATTCTGTTTAGTCATAGGACTAACAGTGACAGTAGCGTCTATTATACTTTAAGCGCAAAGACATCAACAGGAGGCCTAACTGTTAGAATTATGCTTTAAAATTAAGGAGAAGACACTGGTCACAACTCTTTGTCTGATTCATCGCTCCTCTTCAAACAAGTACAAGGCAAGTTGTTCATTATCATAATTTCAGTATTTAATTATCTTTTGAAAATCAATTTCTTAAACACTTATCCTGTAAACCTGATAGCACTATACAAGGTTATAACCAATGAGGAAAAATGGAAAGTTGAATGATACATGTTACAGATGCAACACACAACCAAAGGTAACTATTATCAAGATACACAAAGTAAACTGCAGTTCATCAACTTAAACAATGATAATGTGACTGCTACTTACTACTAAAATCGTTCTCGACTGCGAACTTAGGAATAATAATAGATCAATAAATTATCTTAAATGGGATAAACATATTCAACCAATCTTAAACAAAACATAGATATATTCTAACATTAACTTCCACGACCTACGAAATATTCTAACGCTTCCCAATCTCAAACTTGTTAACTTCGCAACAGAAAAAAGAAAAATCAGTGTTGAATTCAGACTTTTCATCACGGAGGGGCTATTTAAGATCCCGGGGGTATTACAAAAGGACCAAGTACGGGGGGTTTGGGGGGGCCAAGCCCCCCAACAATAGCGCCGCAGGAAAAATTTTTGGAAATCATGTTTTTAGAGTGCGTTTGGTGCGTTTTAGAAAAAAGGTTGTGGTCTGAACGCAATACCAAAATAATGTAGTTTTTGTGTGTTGTGGACGCTCAAAGTTCCTAAATATCCGCTAGATTTAACCTTCAAACCGCTAGATTCACAAAACTGATCATTTTAGCAACAAAAACAAATACAATATTTTCCAAACAGGGTGAAAAACTTTTTTTTTCCACCAATCACAGCATGATTTTGTAAAATTCGCCTAATAGGAAAGAAGTATCAATGTTTAGCATAATATACAAGGAAAACTGCGTTGATTCCTCTACCTACAGGATGCCTACGCATTGGTTACCTGACTTGATAATAGTGTTTTCGCATTGAAAAGTACACTGACCATTTACCCAACATACTTGTCTGTATCAGTCCTGCAAGCGCATATTATCCTCTCAAGGCACGGCACGACTGCGATCCAACATACAAAAGTAGACATCATTTGGAATTTTCTAAACAGAAGTCGGAGCCCTTCGAATGACCACCCAAGTAGCACAAACTTATGGAAACCTTATGGCCAACTGTAGGAGAACCAGCAGTGGAGCTTATGGACCATAGGCGGTTCTGTGCAAGTGGATCGCATGTGGCTTTGGCACAACATCCAGAAGCTTTCCATAAGCGGTAAACCGCCTATGGACCACAACCGGCCAGCCGCCTATGGACCACAATCGGCCAGATGCCTATGGACCACAGCCGGCTAGCCGCTTATGGTCCACTGCCGCCCAGCCGCTTATGGACCACTGCTGGCTAGCCGCCTGTGATCCATTAGCGGATGCCTGTAGCAAATCCAGCAGCTTTGAGAGGAGATAAAATTCTTTTGGAAGCAAAATTCCAGTCTAAGGCGGAGAACACTAACGCTATCTGGTAGCAAACAGAGGAGGCACGCTATTTAATCATTGCAATATGTATATAAAAAAATTATAATTGCTTATCTATTCATTCGTTTCGTATATCATTAACACCAACTAGAAACAAGGTAAATGGTTTATTTTATTAGTAACGTAAGCACAAGTTATAATATATCGCCAACAACCGTACTCGAACTCGATGCTGCGTGGCGTCTTGCTGGTCTGGATCTGAAATGTGCAGGTACCATAACCACTCGGCTACGGTGACACTGAAGGCTTGGCGTGCTAATCCAACTCATGTAGAGGAAGCGCGCATACATCTGCTTGACGAATGTCACCATGTTTATTATATTCTTTATTTATCTACGAATTGAGATTTACTTTCGACTAACGAAATTGTCAAAAAGCGTTGCTAATACCAATAATGTATACGAAACGCTCCTTGTAACATAACCATGTTTGATTTATTTTATTGAATGACCTTTCAACTATAACTTCGTTTTGGTTTTTACTTAGTTAAGAAAGATGGTGTAATACAACGGAGACAATACAATTTATCTCATACATTTAATTTGAAATAATTGTTGCGCATGTTGTTATGATAGTCACGATAAAATAATTATTATAATTTGAAGTATTGACTAATATTAGGGCTACCCCCGGCGATATTATCTTTCCCACAAATACGCAAAATAAAACAGTGATTCTTCTTCAGGTATAATTACAGTTGAAAACATGAGAATATAATTTATTATTTAAAATATGGCAACAACTCATTAACCCGGAAATATATTATAAAAATCACACACTGAACTATAACCTGGGTTACTTACGTATTAATCACGATATTTCGGAGAGCTCCTCTCCTTTCTCAAGCATCGGCGGACGGGCATGGATGCTTGAGAAAGGAAAGGAGACGGAGCTCTCCGAAATATCGTGATTAGAAAGTAAGTAACCCAGGCTACAGTTCAGTGTGTGATTTTTATAATAATTTATTATATTATTATTTATTTCTCAGGGTCTTTAGTATTTACGTACGTACTACGTTCGCGGATTAATATCGTGTTCATTACGATGGTGTAACCGTAAGATATACTTGATATGACCAGTAAAATAATAGTATCAGTCCTGTAGTGTTGGAGTAAATACTTAATAGTGTCAATTTATTTATAGCAATGTATATATCTCGCATTCATTTGTATGTTACTCAATTTATACAAACAAATATACGTATCAAAGTCGTTTAATTTGTGTGGGATTTTTTTACATAAAATACATTATTGTCTATTCTATTTTAAACTTATTAGTGGAAACAAATCTTTATATTAACAAGGAGAACGTTTCAGAAAAAAAACAGCTATTTCCGTAATTAGGTAAATAAAACAAAAAATCATAATATTAATAACACGTCATTTAAACAAGCAAGAGTAGTAGCCAAGATAGACAAAATATTCACTATAACAAATGGTCAAATAAAGTGAACTAATCCAGCTGTTTACAAACTAATTCCTATTTATTTATATTTTGTGCTTATGGACCGCTTATGGTCCACTCGCACTCGGCCAGCAGCTGGTTTTGTGCATGTGGACCGCTTATGGTCCACTCACACCGATCCAGCAGTTGGTTTTTGTGCTTGTGGACCGCTAATGGTCCACTCGCACTGTACCAGCTGCTGGTTTTGAGCCTATGGACCATAAGCGGATCGCTTATGGATCGGGATTTGCAGCAGTAAACCGCTTATGGACCACAAGCGGCAATAATTTTGTGCTTGTTGGGCATACATTTACAAATCTAGTTCTTGGCCTCATGAGTTACCTACTCGTTTTTCGTAGTGTCTGCCTATTTAATAACAGTTACAAACATAAACCTTTACAACCTTCAAAGCACTATGTTCGTACTATTTCAAAAATGGCAAAGTGATATTTAAAAAATGGAGGAATATATAGTGCATGAAGTCAATTTATTCCCGGGGGGGCCGAATGACAGTTCTCGGGGGGGCTTCGCCCCCCCCGGGATCATAGCTGGATTCAAACACTGCAGTCAATCATCTCGTCGATCATCAATCAGCTGGGGTGGTGCATATGACATTCACTTACAACGTTTAAAAACGATACAAAATCTTATTCTAAAAAACAATAATATTTAATACAATAATTATTCAGAAGTTAAAAAATCCATCACGATCGGGGTTCGAACCAGAGTCTCCCACATTCCAGGTAGGCGCCTTAGCCAACTAGTCCACTGGGACGGTAACTATTATAACTAAAGCTAAGGCGCCAACCTGGAATGTGGGAGACTTGGGTTCGAACCCCGATCGGGATGAATTTTGTAACTTCAGAATTGTTTTAAATATTAGCAATTCCACCTACGGGAGTGTATTTCCCGACTAACCAAATCGAGAACTAAAAATAATACTAAAAAATATATCCGCCATCCCACGAAACAAGTTTATGAAAATGCTGGCGTTCTTCTTCAAACACGCAAATTATATGCTGTAGCACGATGTTATTATGTACCTACAAATAAAATAAATGTTTTCGCAACTAATCCGTCCCTAGCATCCAACATCAAGCGGCATTCTAAAACCAAAAACAAAATATATCTAAGTAGAATAAACAAGGGTATAACCGTTGAGTGACTAATATATAGTCACTCAACGGTATAACCCAACCCAGCGTCATGATTTATTTTTTGGCAAGAAGCTTTCTAACATAACTCTTGACTCAATTCGTAGCCTACAAATTAAAAGTGACGTTTTGTACTTGCCTTATAGTGTCTAATTTCTTATCCAACTAGGAAACGCTCAGTTGGACGC
Organism: Sweltsa coloradensis; assembly: GCA_024449915.1. Lineage (NCBI taxonomy): Eukaryota > Metazoa > Arthropoda > Insecta > Plecoptera > Chloroperlidae > Sweltsa > Sweltsa coloradensis. Next base: position 71,977 of record JAMZAV010001608.1, on the reverse strand, counting down.
GTTGATAAGAGAGCACGTGCTATAGCTAGACCCACATTGCACATTTTTAAAAAATTTAAAATTTGCGACGTTCGCTGTTTACGGGGCCATGTTTCCAATATTATTTATTATTGCCAAGGTATTTGGGTAAACCCGTGGGTAAAGCTTTACTTTGTGGATAAAATCCACCGCCATCTAGAGGACCTTGACATCATTTCCTTGGGAAAACTATTTTAACTCTTTGTTAACAAATAATACACTGCTTCCTTGATAGTATTTTGATTACTTCCTGGTGGCAGCGCACAGTGGCCAGAAACCTCGTGCGACTTTTCGTTGCCATGGTAATGTTACTTTTGTTAAAATGTAATTTCCATCAACACTACTTATCGGATCAAAATAAAATTAACATATTCGTGACCGGACGGACATTCTAAATGATTTGGCCACTTCAGATTTTGTCGCCGTTTAGTTTAAAAAAAAACTTTCGATTAACTTTAATGTAACTATTTAATTTTTTGAACGATTTTGCCACAAAACTAGTGGCATTTAATCCAGATCGAAGCTTGCAGATGGTCCAAATTTCAACTCGATCCGAACCTCCGTTGGAACGTTATGGCGAGACATATAAAAAAAAAATAAACAAAACAAAACCAGTGACTATTTTTTCCGGCAGAGTCAAATGGAAACGCTCGCTTCGCTCGCTTAATAACCACCATGAACCATCATTTGATTTTAGTAGCTGTTAAACTTGCTTTGCCTTCTTGTTTACCTGTTTGGTTTTAGCCCTAATTAAGTACTTTTTAAAACTTATGTTAATTTTATCTAAAACTGTTAGTATTAATAATTTTATATTTTGAGTTATATTTTGATCCTTCAAAATAATATTTAACCTAGCCTTATTCTATGATCATATTATATATAAAGTACTGATTATATACTGTTAATTTGTAACAGCATGTTTTTACAAAAAACAAATAACAATGGAAGGCCTACTTTTATCTAAACTAATGATAAAATACATATAGCTCCTAACTTAGAATGGTTAGCCCTACCTCAAGATTCACTCTTACAGGGGTATACAATAGGGTGTTTTTTTGACTTATGATTTAAATCAGATTTTAAACAAATGATTTATTTTAAAAAAAATTGATTGAAAGGCACTATTATAACAACATTTTGTCCAACAAACACATGAGTTCTAACCGATTTAGGCAAAGTTTTCCTTAAAATAGTTTTTTTAAATAAATTTTTGATACGCTTGTTTTGATCCACTCACCAACTTAACAAGTTTTGAAACACTTATATTGTTGACTTAAACTAGGAAGCTTCGCAAACGCTTTTTCAGGCGCGTTGTTGGATGAGCGCAATTGTGGGTTATTTCACTGAAAATGTATGAAAAACCATTAATTTTGCATTATTATTGTCATAATTGTTTTTTAAGTTTACTTTTTTATTTATTGACTACATAAATTTATTTTATGCTGATTGGATGAGCGTAGCGAGCGTAGAGATCGAAGCGAAGATTCCATTCTACTATACACTGGAGAAAAAAATCCGAAATGTTTTTTTGTTTGTATTTTTGTGTGTCTGTTAGCACAATTTCGGCTAAACCAATAATCCAATTGCGATGAAATTTTCTGGAGACCTTCTAAATCTCTGAACTTAGAACTGCCACGTTTTTGAGCGCAATCGAAAAATTATTTGTCATGAAAATCTCAATTTTACGATTTTTTTCGATTTTTTTAAAACAAATTCGACTTTAAACACCTACATGCTTTATCCGATTTTAATGATTTTTTCACAGAATATATTTCGTGTGAAATTTGAGCGTAATCGAAAAATTATTTCTCTTGAAAATCGCAATTTTACGCAACAACGTGCCTGAATAATCGCTTGCGAAGCTTCCTAGTATTATGCTAAAAGCATTAAATGAATTTTTTTTTAGCGCTGCATGCTATTTTGCATGGGAAAATGGCTTACCGGTACTGATAATAGGCCTAATCTAGGGCTCTGTAGAGTGTTATTCATAACAATTTTAGTCAATTTTAAAGAAACCTAGATTAACAGGTTATAAAGTCCCAGTGAATTCATGTAAAATAAATAAACTGAATCTTTAGGCTATGTTACACTCAATTTTAAAAAATAACATAAATAAACTTTAAGAACATTTGCTAACATTTTTTCCTACTTCTTCTACAGTTTTTAAGATACAAGGATACATTTTTTAAACATGCTCACAAGTCTTATTCTGACAAATTCACCGACAATTGTTTTGATTAAATTTATAGTTTTTTTAATTAAAATATGGAAAATATAGAATAGTTACGAAAAATATACATTTTCCAACAATGCAAAGGAAAAATCATATGTAATGTCCGGCCGATAGTTATCAATCAGTCGATCAATACTGATCAATAAGTATCGGGACACTGTTAAGACTATTTATCCTGAGGGAGTACTGCTTTGAGGAGGGTTATGAAGGTTCTACGTTACAATCATAACTCAATGGTTAAAACTTACACTTTTTAATAAAGAGACACATAGAACACTTCATAATATGATGTTAAATCCGCACACTTATTGCTTTATCCTGCAAACACTTCCATCCTACATGGTGTTCAAGATAAGAGAGAGTCAATAATTGCTAATCACACTGGATAACAATGGTGGGAGGAGAGGGGCGGCCCCTTCCTTGCCTAGCCTCAGTTTAGGTTCTCATCATGTTAAAGCAATGGAGGTACAGTTTTGCATCAAACATACTTGAATGCAACACACATCTCCCATCTGTTGCAACAAGGCTGGAGTACTTGTGACGTTTACTGTACTGCTTACTTGGCAGTACCGAGTTACAGTAAGATAGATTACAAATCACGTCTGGCTATGGTAGCAACCAGCCAGGTGCTTGGATTTGAAATTAACAATATTTATCATGAGAACAAATGTCCCCACTGGTCTACCAATCATTGATAAGGTAAATCAATATTGATTGGAATCAATATTTATTTACCCATCAATGGTAACTGATGATGATTTGGACTGGCCAAATCCATGTCAGCTACTTTGGCTGTGATTAACTATGACTAGCACTGTTGATAAGTTATGCCTAAATACTATTGATTGATAATCAATAATCGATGATTAATGATCGAAAATCCTCACCATATTACACATATTTATTAAACAAAACGAAAATTATAAAATCCGTCAGGTGAATGTTTAGATATATTGTTTTTATAATCTAAAACACTTTCACTTTAAAAAAAAATTGAAAATTGTAAAAGCCTTAGCATTATCGCCGCATCATAGCAAAATCGTGAAATTGCAATTGAGAAATAATTTTTTGATTGTGCTCAATTTTCACACGAATATATTAATTCATAAAGTTAAGATTATGTGAAAAAATCTTTACAATCAGATAGAATGCTGTAGGTGTTATTTGTCGAAGAATGTTTTTAAAACAAAAAAAAAAAAAAATCGTAAAATTGCGAATTATCATGAGAAATAATTTTTTGATTGCGCTCAAATTTCACACGAATATACTTATTCATAAAATTAAGGTTCTGTAAAAAAATAATTACAATCAAATCCAGCATGTTGGTGTTATGTCGATTTTTTTTTTTAATCGAAAAAAATCATAAAATTGCGATTTTAATGAGTAATAATTTTTCGATTCCGCTCAAAAACGTGGCAGTACTAAGTTCAGAGATTTTGAAGGCCTCCAGAAAATTTCATCAGAATTGGAGTGTTGGTTTAGCCGGAATCGTGACAAAAACACGAAAAAAAGAAAAAGAAAAAAAGAAAAAAAACATTACGGATTTTTTCTCGGAAAGTGGGGAGTGGCAAGCTGCCGCTGTTAGGAAGATAAGAAATGTGTGACTCGGCACCTCCACCATTTGAATGAACAACCGAGCAACGAACCTTTTTAAAAATCGTAAATTTATCCTATATCGTCGCCAAAATGACCAACGCACAGCGATTTAAAATGTGTTCTTCATCTACGATCTATTGATAAAGTAGCTTCGCTCGCTTTCTTGGGTACTCGTTGACGTCGTCGTCATCCTTCTTTCTTGGGTACTCGTTGACGTCGTCGTCATCCTTAAACAAATGTTGCCAGTTTGTCATGATATAAACATGAACATTTATATGAGTACGACACGGACACGGACACGGACAAGGACGCGTGTGTGTGACAAGGCCGGGTAAGAACGTGTTCCTTATTGCAGCGTGCTCAGCATCATGGCCACCAAAGAGTTCCTGATAAAGACGGAGCGGCCTCGCAGGGTTTGCTACCCGCCCGTGAAGCAGCTGATGTACCTAGACGCGGATATCGCGCGTGCGCAGAACTCGTACGTTCCTCACTCGAAGTACGCCGAAGATGCTGCACCAGAAGTGTTCTATGACGAACTCAAGGCTCTCTGGTGGGCTCTCAAGCTCTGTGGTCTACATCCCCTACAGAGGCCGGCGACAGGTAAGAACATAGGGGACATATATCAGGGCCGGACGCAGGGGGGCGAAGGAGGCTAGTCCCCCCCCCCCCACACACACTTTAGACTCAGTTTCCGATTGTCTTCAAAATGACCTTTCAGATTTTGTCACCTGTTCTTAAGCTGGTACAATTTGCAAATTTGCTAATTCTCTGTCGGTGATACAGAACGTTAGCGGCTGGAACTTTACCTTAGCCTTCGTATTGATTGTGGAAGATTTTGGCGTTGTTAATTCTTGAATATTCGTTTTATAATTAAAGAATTAATGTGAAAATAATTGAAAATTTAAACAATAACAGTCATTTTATATTGTCTGAGACTAATCCTAGCCCGTAGCACCTAGACCTAGCACCTAGCCACTAGCCCCTAGCACCAACAACAAGCACCTAACACAGAGCAATATTCGTCGCTACTCATGCAACTAGGAGGAGTGACCAACTTCTATTTTCCTTTCCCTCATATTATTGAGATCGGTTTTTAATTTAAACATAAACCTTTTATTCACAGGACCTACTGACATGTGTTTTAGAAGCGTCCAATTTTCTAAAGACTAACTTTAAAAAGAGTTCAATCCCCCGCTGTTTCAAGACAGAAACATAAACCCCCCAAACTAAACTTTAAGAAAATTCACAAAAATTAATCAATATATAAAATAATTTTTGTACTCAAAATCGTAAAATTAATCGTTGGTTTTCTTAAAAAAAAAAATTTTTATTACAGAATGTATTAGATGATAGCTTTGTTCCGGGCAAAACCAGATTCCGTGGATCTGAAGGAAATGCTTACTCGCTTTGCTTCTTTTTGTGATGGTGTCGTGGTTGCGTTCGAAACCAAAGTGAAGGTCCAGCTAGCCAACAAGTCCAAGGAATCTTTGGGACAATTGATGCGCTGTCTTTCTGTTAATGTAGTCCTACCGCACTTCGGAGGCGCCCCCCCCCTGGATGGGACCCAGCGGGGATGGCCCAACCTTTTAAACGACGGGGCCCAGTTTAGGTACTTTAAAATTACTATAAAAAATCACTATTTGAGGAGAAAATGACGAAAAAAGATTAAAATAAAATAAATAAAAAAAATTTAATTAGAGTCTCCCTACTAGTTATGTAAGATTTTCATGGGGGACAGTAAATAAAAAGCGACAAACCTACCCTGTGGGCCCCGACGAATGGGGCAATGGTCAAAAATCCCCCACCGAGCGCAAAAAACGATCGGGAGGACCACTGTTTCTTTGCGTTGATAAAAAGGAATTTAACAACATCTTGGCGGGCGGTGGCCCATTCCCGATCAGCGATCCGGGGGAGAATCGAGGCGAATTTGGTCACCGCCTGTGTAATTTCCCACAGGAACCCAAAAAATGTAAGAGTCCTGTGGTCACCCCTCGATCTGGTCCTGGGGGAAAACGGGGGCGAACAGTTTGGCATTGCCTATCGACGAGTGAGCGATAATCAACAAAATGATCGTTTTTTTAAAGGAAATAAGCAATCAGGGTCATGGTAGGGGACAGTGCGAACACCGCGGATACACGCCAGAATCAAAAAGGGCCCGATTAGAAAATTTAAATTTTTATTATGTGTTTCTTTGCTAGGGGGCCCCCAAAGTCACCGTTTAAAAAACTCCAAAACCGAACGATGGTTTAAAGTCCAAATTAGAAGTTAAAAAAACTTCTGACTTTGGGGGGGAACGAACCGAACCTTCTGTATTGGAAGCAGATCGCAACAACATGCCCAACGAGCCACACAAGAAGCTATAAAGAATTATAATGGATTAAAAATTTCAGAAAAATACAAGGCTTTTTAAAAAAATGTTGTTATTGGAAATGAACTTTTACAATTGTTTCTTCACCGACCAATTAGGAAATGCTGTTGAAAGGGGTAAATATATCGCTTTTACGCTTTGCTCCTCCTTTTAATTAAATTTTTAGAGTCTTTGACGTGTTTCAATAAACATAGCCAAGAAATACGTACTCGTGGTAAAGCGGATAAGACTTTTTGTGAAAATTTTTATAGAAACTGAGAAGGGTAAGATATGGGTGTATTTTCAAAAAATGATTGCTGAGAGTTAATAAACATTTTTTTACATTAAAAAAATCGAAAAAAAGACCACCAGGATTTCATTACTTTTTTAAACACGGGGGAAAAAAATGGGTAAATACTTATTGGATGGCGTAGCGAGCGTAGCGAGGGAAGCAAAGATTCAATTTCACTGCCCCCCAAAAAAAATTTTGCTGGGGTTTTTTTTTTTTTTTTTTTTTTTTTTTTCCGTTGTTTGTTCGTTGATTCCGGGCAAAGGGCAATGCGATCTTGTTTAAAAATTTGACCGGCCCCTTCGTTTTTCGAACTTAGAGGTGTATTTTTTTTTTTGGGACAATCGAAGAAAATTTCTCATGAATATCGTATTTTTACGATTTTTTTCATTTTTGTACGTTTTTTCGCACATTGGGGCCCGTTCTGCCCAAAAAGGGGGGGAAACAACGTTCATATTTCACAGGCATTAAGATTATGGTTTTTAAAGTCCCTTTTTTTAAAAAAAAAAATTGGAAAAAAGTTAGCTAGAATCTTAGAAATAAAGGTTTTAATATTAGTTTTTAATTTTTTAGTGAAATTTTCGTAAATTTTTGGAAACGATTCTGCCCAAAAAACGGGTGGGACTACAACGAAAAATTTTTCACATGGACTTAAGGTTATGGTGATGTAGTACCTTTTAAAAAGAAAAAAGTTAAAAAAATTTAGTCAGAATCCAAGAAAAAAAGGGTTTAATATGAGTTTTTTGGGGTTTAAATACAATAAAAATTATAAAAATAGAAATTGACAACAATCACTACAATGCATTCAAAAAGCACTGCAAAGGAAAAGTGCAAAAAAAAACCAAAAACGCAAACAAAAAATTTACAAAAAAACCCGCTCATCCATAAAACGCGGGGGGACTTTAGCTTTTTCCTAGTTTAATTACATATACTCAAAGCCATAGATACTAAAAAACCCCCCAACCCAAAACAAGAAGGGCAACCCCCAATGTACACCCAAAAAACATTTTGGGCTTTTCCGCCTTTTCCCCTCATTTTTTTCCCGTATTCCCGGGCGGGACCCGAACGGGAGTCCCGCACTTTTCCCGCAGTCTTTTTCCCGATTTCCCCGCGATTTCCCCCGCTGTTTCCCGTAGCACTGTAGGGATCTGGGTGTAAATTTTAGGCTAAAGTAAAAAAAAAAAAATAATTTTTATAAAATATAGGTTGCATATGGCTTTTTCGTTAAATTTCTGACACTTTGTTTCCCTTAAGTGGATTGGATATTGCTTAAGTCTAATTTTGCAACTTGGCTAATCGGGACGAAGGAAGGGACGTAAGGGGCGACGCGGGGGGGGACAAGGGGGGACAGGGGGCCTTGTGGTCAGAACCACCCAAAAGCGTTTTGGGGAGGGCGGGGGTTCCCCACGTGGGGGTTTGTCCCCGTCTGTGTCTCACCGCCGTTTTGTCATTGTCTTTGCCGTGAGGGGAGTCAAAGGGAGGTGGAAGGTTCCCCGTCGACGACTCAGAGTCGCCTTTAAATTTTCAGGGAGTAAATCCCCCCTACCCCGGGCCCAAACCACGAGAAGGTTGCGGGGTTGGACTTTGATGGCCCCCAGTAAGTGGAAAACAAACAATTTTAATTTAAAATAATTTTTAAATTTTTAAATAGGTTTTTTCGAACTGACCCGCAGGGACTTATCTGAAAAGCCCAGCATCTAACCGTTGCGCCACGGACGATGTTTTGAGGGGAGTGGGAATAACACCCTATGAACAACAGCAAAAATCTATTTGACTATCGTAGTATTGTGCGCTTGTTTTGGGCCTACCCGTATCGTTTTTTTTAATTATTTGAGATGCTTTGGAATAGTGTTCAGTTTTTACACTAATGGTCCCCCCCCGGTATTTTTTAAAAATGTTTTTAAAGTTGGGGTTTTTTTTTAAATAATGTTTTTTAGCGAAGAGCATGTTCAAATTTTGTTCTTGTTCTGATAAATGCCGAGGGGGAGTACTGCATAAAAAATTATAGGCGTCCGATGCGATGAGGGTTGAAAAAAAAAATAACGGACAATTTATGGTACATGAACCAAAGTTAAATGGCACATGAGAGTCTTCATACTTTTTTTCGGGGTTTTTAAAGGGAAAACCATGGAATAGGGTGACTTTTTTTTAAATTTATAGGAAGTTCGCAAACGCTTTTAGGGAGAGAGGGCGCGTTGTTGATGAGGGTAATTGGTGCATGAGCTGCCTTGGGGTTTTATGCAGATAAAAAAATTTGATTTCGTTTCCCATTGTATGGCCTGCAAGACACGCTTGGTAATATGTTTTTAATTTTTTTAGGACGACATGAGGGTAGGGGGCGCACATTATATTACAACAACATTACAATCAAAAAAAGCACGTGGTTTATAATTTCGAAGAAATTTTGTAAAAAAAAAAAAAAAAGCGTAAATTTGCTTTTATAAGAATTTTCGATACGAAAAATTGCACGCGAAATATTATTTTTAAAATTAAGGTTCGTAAAAAAAATCTTTACAATCGGATAAAGCATTGGGTTTTTAAAGTCAAAAAAATTTGGCGGAAAAAAAATCGAAAAATTGTGATTTTTATGAGAAATAATTTTGCATTGCGTTTAAGTTTTCAGCGATATATTTTTTTTCAAAAATTAAGTTCTGTAAAAAAAACTTTACACTCGGATAAAGCATGAGGTTTTAAGTCGATTTTTTTTAAAACCCAAAAAAACGAAAAATTGCGACTGGCACGTGGCAGTTCTAATTTTCATATTTTTCAAACCCTTTAAAAAATTTCACGCTAAGGAGTATCGGTTTAGCCGGAATGGGTTTTAACAAACACAAAAAAAATGAAAAACAGAATGAAAAAAAAAAAACTTTCCCGGAATTTTTCCCAGGAGTAAAAATGGAATTTTTGCTTCGCTCTTTTTCCAAAAAGTATATCAAGGAAAATATAAGAGGCCAAAAGCTAAAAAATTTGTTGCTAAAAAATTTTCAAGGTTATTCGGTTGCAGTGAATGTTGGCCCCGTGGCGGAAAAATTTTAAAATAAAAAAACGTTTACAAATTGCTTTTTAATTTTTAAAAATACGCTAAATTTCCTTTTTAATTTTTGATGCATACAGTTATTTATTAATTTAAAAAACCAAAAATTATATTTATATTCATACCAAAGGGGATAGGTTTCGTGTTTTTTTTTAATAAGTACAAAAAAAACTCTTATGGGGGATTTATTTAAGACAATATGCTCATTTTGTTTCACAGCAAAAAGTAAATTAAGTTTACAACGGATCGTTCATAATAACGGGCATTGCAGTTTTTCCCCCACATATCTTTTCCGATCCCTTCCCTTTGCGGGTACTATGCGGGGGCGTCCCGTGATTTCCCCCTACACGGGAGTCCCCAAACCTTCCTTTTGCGCTTCCCGTGGGGACGTCCTGTTATTCCCATACGCGGGTCGTCCCCAAATTCCCTCGCGGGTCCCGTGCGGGGTGTCCCCTGACTTTTCCCCGAGACGGGACGTCCCCAAACTTCCCCCGCAGGCCCGTGCGGGAGTCCCCAACTTGCCCGTTTCCCGAGTTGCCCGCCCCTTTCCCCTTAACTTTCCCGCACGGGACCCAGAGATAAATGTTTTAGGGCATTATGAAACTAAAGAAAGTCTATAATTTCCCCTTTTCCCCCCAGTCCATTTCATTTAGAAAGTATTGAGCTCTGATTTAAAAAAATAAATTTGGTTTTCTTTCTATTTCGACATTGTTTTTTGAGAAAAAGTTTTTTCTACTGGAGAAAGAGCCCCCACTTCAAAAAAAAAACTTCGAGAAAGTGGTGGAACAAATACTTTGGGTTTTAGAGGGAGTTCCGCAAGGGACAAGACAAGCTGAGCTTCGGTCCAGTCAGTTCTGTTCGGGGGGCGGTCGGTCCATAGGGGACGTGCAACTTACTTAAAAATGGAATGGAAGGAAACTACTTGTTTTTTAGACGGGGGTTCCGCAAGGTGACAAGAATCAGTGAAATTGGTCTCAGTCAGGTCTGCTTGGTGGCGGTCGGGTTATAGTGGTGACGTGCAAACCCCCTTTTTTGAGAATTAAAGGAAACAAAATGTTTTGGTTTTTCCCGAAGGAGGTTTTCCCCGGTGACAGAAACAGTTTAGCTTCGGTTCAGTCGGTTCGTTCGGTGGGGTCTGTCCATAGGGTGACGAGCTACCCCCTTTTGTGTTGGAGAGTACTATATCCTGGATGAGACCCACCTTAAAAAGTGGGGATTTTTCACTACGGGTATGCTTATTCTGTTATTACATGTGCTGTGGTGTATGCTGGTTCATCTCATAGGGCCCAGGAAGTGATGAGGGTCTTGCAACGGTGCGTGGAAGGGTTATATTTTAAAAACGATAAAAAAATTTTAGGTTAAAACTTTTGGGGTTCTTGGAAAAAATCATTTTTTTTATGTACAATACTAGAAAATTAAGTATTCACAAAATTTTTAAATTTTCAATTACCAAATTCCAATGCCTTTTATAAAAAAAACTGCTTCAATACAGTTAGTTAAAATTACAAATACCTCCGATCATCAGATAGACATAAAAGATACCAGTATTTAAGGGGCCTGTGTACGGTCGCTTAGCTTGTCGAGTGCAGTATACACGTCCTTTTCGAATTACAACAAGTTAAACTACATTTTGTAGGGTGTGTTTAACTTGGGAGAGACAAAAAAAACCTTTTTCCATTGTCAAGTTTTTAAGTCCGCGCGTTGAAATGTTTCTCCGTCCACGCGATTAGTTTTGGGTTTCCCACTAAAAGGGGCCGGGCCCTATTCAGTCTGGACACCTCACTCTCTTCCATTTACAATTCCAGGAGTTCTCACGTCCAGGTCGCAGCAGCAGCGAGCTGGTGTCTCAATACCGTCTCCTGGGCTTTCCCCCAGCAAACTGACCAGGAGTTTGGACAGTCTTCTCCCACCAGTTTGGGCACCCCATTCTGTTCGGTTCACCGCCGACCCCCTCTCTTCTTTAATCTGTTCACGGACCAAGAGGGGGAACATTATTTACCTTGGGGTTGCACTCACTGCCTCCCTTTTCGTAGTCAACCCTCTTCCTTCTGCCCTTTGGGCTCAGAGCGAACAGACGGGTATGCGAAGATACTATTTAGTCATTTTTTATTTTTTTTATATATATGTTTAATTTAAGTTTTCGAGGGGATATGTTAAATAATTAGTTTGAATGGTTTTTTTTCCCCGAAGAATAACAAGGAGGTTCACCTACCCTTTGCCCGACGTTTTGGAGAAGTCACATTTCCATCTTTAGGGGCGAGTGTCGACAGAGACTTTTTGCCTTGGGGGCCGTCCCTGCACTGCGAGTTCGTCAAAAACGCGCCCTGAAGATGGAGAATGTGACTTCTCCGAAAACGTCGGGCAGGGAGGGGGTAAGTGGAACCTCCTTGTATTTTCGCGGAAAAAAAAAACCCCATTCAACATTTTAAATTTAAATATATAAAATAAATATTTTTTTATATATAACAAGTAAAAACAGACCAAAAAAATTTGACAGTTTTAAATTTTGGGGGCCATAGCCAGTGGTAAGAGCATAGCCCGGGGAAGTAAGGGGGGCCCGGGGTTTAAACCCCGGTGTAGTCCTTTTTTAATTTCGTCTAAAGTATAACATTATATATTATTTAAACTCCTTTTTGCCGTAATTAAAAAATAAGATAGTTTTTACGATTGTTTTTAATAATTTTGGAGTTATACAGTATGGAGATGTTTAAAGAATAGGAACAATTTTAATTTCCTTTTCCCAATTAAAATTTAGTAAAATTTAATCACTTGAATTGTTTTTCAAAATCTTACCCCAAAAATCTGGTTGTGTATCACAGCCATGACGATAATTCGAGTGAATGTGATCAGAAAATTAATTTTTCGTAGTTTTTTTAATTTTAAAAGTGGTTTCCTTACTTCATTTTAAAGTTTTATTCCTTTTAAATCAACAGAATAAAAAATAAAACATTTTTAAACTGTTTATAAGAGTGTCATTTGATTAAAAATTTTTCAAAGTTTTAACACTAGGAAAAAAATTAGCAATTTTTAGGAAAAAAAAATTTTAAATTTGGGAAATTTTAAAAAAACAATTTTTGATTTTTTTTTACCTTTACTAAAGTCAAGACAAACTTTTTTTTTTTTTTTCAATTCGTAGGTGACGTGCAAGTTTTATTCTGCTTAATTTCCACTTGGGAAAATCATTTTTTTTTTTTTTGATTCTTTTAAAGTGAAGGGTTTACCAAAACACTGAAATTGAAGGTGACTAGACAAAGTTTCAGATCATTAGTGCTATTACATTTATGACGAGGGATTAATTAATGGACTAAAAAATTTTGTTCGATCATAATCCCCTTGTCCTTCAGGCGGAGAGGGGTGTGAAGGGGGCGGCTTTAGAAAAGAGCTCGGAAAATGAGAAGACTCGTAAACAGGTGACACTGTTTTTAAATTTACAATATTTATGTTCATGTTGTTTTCATAATAATTTCTTTCATTTTTAATACAAACCAGAAAATCATCCCCACCGGGGGGTTTTAAAATCGGCCCTCCTACTTTACGGGGTAGGTGCCTTAGGCACTTAGACCACCGTGGTATGAACTTCGAAAAGGGAAGAATTTATTTTAAAAAAAAATAAAAAAAACGTACGGGGGGTTTTTTCCGAATAAAAATTTGTGAAATTTTTAAAGATTTTTATTTTCCTTGGGTGAAAAACGCTTTTTAAGAGATCCCGGGACACCAAATTTTGAAATTTTTTTTTTAATAAAAGACACTTTCAAAAAGGACTTTAAAAACGTTGAGTTTGTGGTGTGAATGAAATGCAAAATTTTAACTCTTTTTACTGACCCCGCGAGCCCCAATATTTGGGGAATACGGGACCCAACCCTTACCATAAAATACAGCCAAAGGGCATTTGAAAAAGAAAAAGATTTATTTTTAAAAATACACGGGGGTGGGTCGGAAAAACTTTAAGTTTCCTTTTCCCAAAAATAAAAATAAGGCACAGGCCAGGTGGTTTTTTGTAACCCCTAGTTGATGTAGGTTAGGTCTTTGCCTAGGGAGACCCATAAAATCAAGATTTTTATAGTTTTTTAAAAAGAGTAAGTGCAGCGAATGGGGAAAGTGATCTCCCTCAACTTAAATGGTTATTCTTAGTCTGCGGCGTGTTTGTGTGTGTGTGTGTACGTTTAAAACCCCCCCCCCCAAAAACGAAAGATTGCGCTGAAAATTTTTAAAAAGACACCGGTACGAGTTTATTGAGAATGCTAACAAAATCAGCAAGATCCATTGGATTTAAACCAAAGAAAAAATAAATTTAAAAAATAGGGTTTCAATGTTAGAAATTATTTTAACGCCAGGGTTTAATTTTTTAAAAAAAATATTTTTTTTTTGTTATTGCCCGGCGTGAAATGCCTGCCCCAAACAAGGTCTATCAAATGTTGCAAGTCAAAACCCCCAAATTCCACCGTAGATGAGTAAACCTTGCAATATTTCACGTATTTAGTACTGGTATGTTTACCCTAATAGGGCCCCATGCCCTTAGTGGAACACTGCTATTTTCGCATTTCAAACATGTTTAATAATTTTTTAAATACAATCCCGAAAACAAACTTTCCCGACCAGGGGGTTGAACCCAAGTCTCCCCCAATCGGCTATAAAGGGGACTTTAGCAACTAGACAGGGGGAAAAGCCAAAGTGTTGTTAGCGAGTGAGCGAGTATGTGGTGAGTACCGGAAAATTTGCATTTAAGTTTGGTAATTCATTCGTATAAATAATAGGGATTAAGTTTGGTAAGTTTGGCCATAAGCTCCATGTAGCCCATGATAGGCTAGGGGGCCTAAGGTTGGGGGAAGAAAAGAAATGTTACAGGGTACTCAATACATGGCTCACTCACTCGTCTAACAACGACTTTGACGTTTCCCTAGTTCATAAATTCAAAAACTGTCGTATCTGGGGCGACGGTCGTCGCCCGGCAGACAGGCGATGCGACTGCTTAGGCGACACCGAACTCCGGCCCTATATACAGCTACGAGAGTTGGGGGGTTTCAGCTATCTGCACACGCCGCCCCGAAAGAGTTACAATCTTGAAACTCGGTATATGACCTGGTATGTGGTCCATGACATACCAAAAAAAAAAAAAAAAACGATCCGACAACTCGTTCTGTGTTAAAAAAGGCTCTCAACATCGTCAAATTCCTTTCGGCTGGCTGGCTGGCTGGCTGGCTAGGAGTTCTCCGCGGAGATTAATTTAGCCTATACAGAGAAAACGGTAAATCTTAGAACTATGAAACTTGGACCACACTTAAGTGTACTTCAGACGCAGTGACATTTGCTTTCAAAACCAAAATCGGGTAACAGGGACCGGAGAAAATCAAAATTTGGATGATAATCAAAACGCGTAATTACCAAGGCGTGGTAATTTGTACAAACTTGAAATTTAACATGCTATTAACCATTATAAATATCTTGCGTCCAAAACACAAGGGGCTAAATTTGGGATGACCATGGTCCCAAAAATGACAAAAAACATATCTGAACTTTAAGAAATGAATCATTCAAAGAAAACGCTACAACTGAGATGTTTCAAACGTGGAATACATTTTGATATCTCTCATTCTTTATCACTTTTGAATATGGAAAGCAAAATTGGTTAACGGGTACCGGAAAAAAAACCAAAATTATCAAAAGTAGGTAATTCCGTACTCTTATGAATAATACGCTATACTGAAAAACGGTTCATCTTAGAACTTTGAAACTTGGGCCACACTCAGATGTACCTCATATAACAAAAACTGGGCAATTGGGACCGGGGAAAATCAAAATCAAAATCAAAACGCGTAATTACTCAGGCGTAGTAATTTGTACAAGCTTAAAATTAAACATGCTCTTAACCATTATAAATATCTAGTGCTTATGCTAGTGCGTTGGTCTTGTTGTTAGCGTATCTGCTTCCTATGCAGAAGGGCCAGGGTTCGATTCCCGCTAAAGTCAGAAGTTTTTTAACTTCTGATTTGGACTTAAGTCTATCAGTTCTTGTCTTAGGAGTTTGTAAACGGTGACTTTGGAGCCGTCCTAGCAAAATCAAAACGCGTAATTACTCAGGCGTAGTAATTTGTATACAAGCTTGAAATTAAACATGCTCTTAACCATTATAAATATCTAGTGCTTATGCTAGTGCGTTGGTCTTGTTGTTAGCGTATCTGCTTCCAATGCCGAAGGGCCAGGGTTCGATTCCCGCTAAAGTCAGAAGTTTTTTAACTTCTGATTTGGACTTAAGTCTATCAGTTCTTGTCTTAGGAGTTTGTAAACGGTGACTTTGGAGCCGTCCTAGCAACGAAGCACATAATAAATTTCAGAGTTGTTCTGAATCGGCCTTGTTGATTCTGGCGTTGATCCGCGGGTGTTCGCACTGTCCATACCACTGATTGTTATATTTCCTATTAAAAATATCGATCTTTGGTTGGTTATCGCTCACTCGTCGATTGCGTCGGGGCCTGCAGGGTTGGCTTGGTCGCTTTGATTTAAAGTCCTCCACTGAAAATCAGTAACATAACTGAGTGGGTAGTCTTTTATTAAAATTTATTTATTTATTTATTTATTTATTTAAGGGGTATCTTTGGGGGGACCGTGGGCCCAAAAATGTAAAAAAACAACTTTGAACTCAACAAATTTAATCATTCACACCTTGATAGCGAACGAACAACAAAAAGATGTAATATCCAACCAAATACAAAAATTTGTAAAAAATAAAAAAACGGCAGCCAAGCTCTCCTTCAAAAGTCTTCGGCTGTGAATGCTGTGAGATATAGAAGTTGAGCCAAGCTTTTTATTCTTTCTCCAGTTTCGCTTTTAAAATAAGTAAGATCATTTCGCCTGTTGACGAGCGCCAAGCCAACGATTTTTGTGGTAAAAAAGTAAAATTTTTAAACTCGAAATCATAAAAAAATGGCTTGGCCATTGAATTTGGTTCATGGCCAAGAATTTTTTTATGATTTCGAGTTTAAAAATTTTACTTTTTTACCACAAAAATCGTTGGCTTGGCGCTCGTCAACAGGCGAAATGATCTTACTTATTTTAAAAGCGAAACTAGGGAGAAAGAATAAAAAGCTTGGCTCAACTTCTATATCTCACAGCATTCACAGCCGAAGACTTTTGAAGGAGAGCTTGGCTGCCGTTTTTTTTTTACAAATTTTTGTATTTGGTTGGTATAATATTACAGTAGCCTTCTAGCTTATAGCGCTAAATAAAGTGTTCAAATTCATCAACTGCGTAGTAGGTCTAAATATGTTTGGGATACTGATACTAGGACTTGAGAGTGTATGTTGAAAGGGCGCAAAATCAAAAAGTATCAGACAGGATCGGCAAACATTGCCAAAGATTTAAAAAAAAAACAATGTTTTTAAATTTTAAACACAAAGCATTTTTTGAGAAATAAATATAATGTTTTACTCCGAGGAGCAACGACATTTTGAGGCCTTAGTCTTGGACGCAGCTCTCTAAAGTCATTTGAAAGGCTATTTTCCGTGGGTAGAAAAAAATGTTGTGCGATGGAAAAATCGACGTTATGGTTTCTAGAGTAGCCTTTTGACGAAATAGACGTTATCAGACCACGTGATCACTCAAAATGTCGAAAGGTTATTGACGTTTTGATTCAAACCTTGGGCCCCAGGGATTTTTCTGTAAACTTTTAAAAGATCTACAGATTTTTTTATTGAGTAATGGATCACACTAGAAGTATGACAAGCTAGAGTTTGTGCTTGGTGCGATTTGAGCTCAGTTTCAAATTAGGGCTGCATTCTTTGGAATCATTTGATAATTAATATACAACCAAAGTTTTTGATTGTAGAAATTTCCAAAGCGGTCTAGGAAACAAATATTTTAAATGTTCCGCTAACAGAGGTATTATTATGTAGTCCTAGTAAATCCAAGGCAATGTTAGTTAGAGGCATTACCGGAAGTCACTTTATTTCCATCAGCCGCCTTCTATAGCGGGAACACTCGCAGTCACAGTGTGGTGGGGTTTTCAAACGACGTGACAAGAGGTTTACCTTGAGTACACCCCTTTCTCCCGCCCCCCTCCATAAAACCCAAATACAGCGATTTTAATTGGATCATGTATCACGATTTAGCTAGGACGGTGTTTGTAGACAATCAGTAAACAATGTATTTGGTAAACTTTACTCCTTTGTGTATTTTAAATTATTTTGTATTAATTTTATCTTTGTTCTAGCTATTTCTGTTTGAAAACACCGTATATCAGAACCCACCCGTGATAAGCCTAGGAGGTTTTGTGCAGGTCAACCGACAGCTAGCAGTGTCGGTAAGTATTATGGTGAAGCAGGGGCGGATACTGGAGAGGGGGTGATCCCCCTCCCCCCCCCCCCCCCCCCGCCTTACACCGCCCTTATGATTACACAGCAAGCACTACGTTCTTTGTAATCCATAATATGTCCGGTGGCCCGATTTCGAAAATATTCCAACTTGCACATATTGTCTTTTGTTGTGCTGGTAGGCCATGAGCTATAAATGGCCTAACCAGCGCTAAGTATGAGGTGCAAAGGGTTCTTGGCTTGCCACCCTTTAGAGATCGCGATACAAATCCTGGTATTTGGTCGCTCTGTAAAACACATACGCACAATATATATATATATATATATATATATATATGTTATAATTGTCTTCCGGGACATTCCGCCGCTTGTTTGAGTTTGCTGCTACAGACCTTTGTCTGTCGCCTGGCACTCGACGTTTCGCCAGAATCGCATCTGGCATGATCACGAGTCACTCACTGTACGTCTTCCTTCTTCAAGAACACGCACTCGACTGACAGTCTCCAACCCAACTGCGCGCGTCCTCGATCGAGTTTGCATGCCTCCTATTGTGGTGGAAATAGGTGCGGGGCGGCGAGGTTGTATTGGAAATGCAGAGATTTGTACTGTGTTGCTCGAGGAAGGCTCTTGTGTAGTAGCGTTTGTTGTGTCTGAAGGTGGTATGTGTTTGTTACCACTTGGTATTGGACCAAGATTGGTTTCCATGCTGTTGCCAGTCTCTGGGCATCATCTCGCTTGTTAATGTTGCAGGGACGTTTTTCTATCTCGATGGCTTCGCGTATGATACGAGGGTAATATACAGGGGCTACTGCTAGAGTTCTAGTGTTGGCAAAGTCTATCTATCTATCTATATATATATATATATATTCATATATATATATATATATATATATATATTCCACCCCAGATCACAAGTTACAATATTTCCAAGTATTTTGATTTTTCGGTTACACAGTATTATTTATCCATTCATGCTATGGATGATGTTTGTTTTTGTGTACGGTTCGTGATCGCTTGATTCGAAGTAACTGATTTGATTTGAATTGATTTGATTTGATTTGATTTGATTTGATTTGATTTGATTTGATTTGATTTGATTTGATTTGATTCGATTCGATTCGATTCGATTCGATTCGATTCGATTCGATTCGATTCGATTCGATTCGATTCGATTCGATTCGATTCGATTCGATTCGATTCGATTTGATTACATCGTAAAAGATCATTGTCTTTCCTTTGTTTTCACATGAGCTGTATGTATCCTACAGTAGTCGTTTCTCGAATCAATAGTCTCGATTTTCGAAATCTTTATCAGAGCAAAATAGTCGCCCGCTCAACGAAGAATAATGTTGACTGTTTGAACACAATTGATTTCTGTTGCACCTACTTCAGCAATACATCATAGCACTAGCACAGTAAAACACAGGTACAAGCTCTTGCAATAGCATTAATTGATTAATGACTTGAGTATAACTTAAACTTCGTTCTTATTAACACTTAACATATTCGAGGTCTTGTTAATAAATAAAACATAATTGTGAAGTAGACCTACATTATTTTCAAAAAATTTCAAAATGTAGCTCGTCCAATCATTCATGATTTTTAGTATTATTTCGATTAATTGCTTCTCGGGCAAGTAATATACGATTATATTAAAGGCACTGTATTTCTCGATTTGGTTAGTCGGGAAACAGTAGGTGGAATTGTTAATATTTAACACTATTCTGAAGTTTAAAAAACCATCCTTACCGGGGTTCTCGGTAGTCTAGTTGGCTAAGGCGCCGACCTGGAATGTGGAGACCCGGGTTCGAACCACGGTCGAGATGGATTTTTTAACTTCTTATTTGTATTCAATATTAATGCACTTTATGTTTGGAAGAACAACCCACTAGCTTATAGAAGAAAGCAACTTTTGTTCCGCAACTTGGGCGTTGTTATGTTCGGGGCGGCAATGTTAAAACTTCAAACCAACATCGTTATAAAATCCGTACATCACCAAACTAACCATAGTATAAAACAAAGCCGGTATTGAGTTGGTAATTTGATTTCATGCTGTGACTAACAGTAATCTTTTGTTTCAGATATTTTCTACGACTGTGACATACTTGGTTGTTTTGCTACAGTTCGACATGAGCGAACAACATGCTGCTAATACAGCAGGAAATGGGACAGTTTCGAAAAAAACTTAAATCAAGATGTATTGTATTCTCTAAAAGTGACAAAGGTGTAAGCTCTTACAATTTTTAAACTGAATAACAGGCTTATATTTAGCATAGCCTTCTTTGGGATTAAGGGTTAATATAATTTCAATCACTACTTAAGTTATCGCCGTATTGGTTTCAACTGAGAATTATTTCAAGAGTGCCGACAATTATTTCACTGATGTTTATTTCGCCGATATTTGTTCCTACTTCCTACAAGGGGCTTACTAAGTATCTACGAACAATAGGTTGTCCAATGGTCCACTAGAGTGGATATCCAATGGAATGGACCTTGCAATCTTACCTCGTACTTCGTTATGGGTTGTGTTTTTCATAGTGTTCCACTTATATCCAATTCAAAACAAGCTCTATTATGATGTTTTAATACAGTATACCCGTACCTCTTTTTAGTTGAGAGGTATGTTAAATTTTCAGTTGCATAAACTGTAAACTTTATTAAGTTTAATGCAGATTAAAATTGGTTCGATCGCTGTCAATCAAGGATTTATGTTTTCATTGTATAATTAATATACACAGCAGGATTGATTTGCACAATTATTTTATCATGCTTTGCTCCAAAACGTTGAAATATATCACTTTTCCCAAGTGTTCGTTATTCTTAACGAATTTTATAATTTAATTATCAGGCTTTGGTAAACAACTTTGAGTTCACTGTACCCAAGTGTTAGTTTTTCTTAACGAATCTCCTAATTTGATTACCATGCTTTGCTAAATAACGTTAAAGATTATTGTAACTTAGTATTCTTATTCTTAACGAATTTTATAATTTGATTATTATGCTTTGCTTAATAAAGACGAAATATCACTGTACCCAAGTGTTCGTTAATCTTAACGAATTTAATAATATTACTAGGAAGCTTCGCAAACGCTTTTTTAGTCGCGTTGATGGATGAGCTTTTTGTAAGTTTTAAGTTTGCGGGGGATCTCTTTACTTATCAAGTGCTTTTTGAACGCATTGTAGGTGATTCTTATCAAGTTTCTATTGTTACTTGTTAATTGTTATTATTAACGTCAAAAAACTGATATTAAAACCTTTATTTATAGATTCTTTGCTGATTTTATCATTTTTTTCTTTCAAAAAGCAATACATCACAATTACCTTAATGTCCATGTGAAATATGAATGTTCTAGCCCCACCCGTTTGGTCAGAATCGGCCCAAATGTCACGAAAATATCGCACTAAAAATCGAAAAAAAATCGTAAAAGTACGATATTCATGAGAACTATTTCTTCGATTGTACCCAAAAACGTAGAAAGTCTAAGTTCAGAGAGTTCGAAGGTCTCCTCCAATTTTCATCAAGATCGCATATGCCGTTTGCCCGGTAGTGAGCAAACAGACAGACAGGAAAAAAATACAAAACATTGGAGCTAAATGTTTTGAGGGGTCAGTGAAATTGAAGTCTTCGCTTCTCTCATCCAATCATGCTTTGCTTCAAAACGTGTAAAGATCACTGTACACAAGTGTTCGTTATTCTTAACAAATTTCAAAATATAACTGTCATGTTTCGCTCCAAAACGTTGAAAGATCATTGTACTCATGTTTTCGTTATTTTTATCAAAATTCATAATGAAATTAACATATTTTGTTCCAAAACGGTGAAAGATCACTGTTCCCAAGTGTTTGTTATTCTTAACGAATTTTATAATTAAATTATCATGCTTCACTCCAAAAAGTTGAAATATCACTACCAAAGTGTCGTTATTCTAAACGAATTTCTTTAATAAATTATCATGCCTGGCTTCCAATATCGAATTTCGTTGAAAGATCATTGTACCCATGTGTTCGTTATCCAATATCGAATTTCATATTTTAATTATCATGCTTTGTTCCAGCACGTTGAAAAATCGCTGTACCCAAGTGTTCGCGCGTTATTTTATCTTAGGATAATACCTTGACTGATTTTATAAAATTCCAAATAGATACCACTTTCAAAGATTTTCAAAAGTGATTTAATATAATTTTAATAAGTCATGTATAACAACTGAACTTACCTAAAGAGGTTGATGGGGAACTGTGAGTAAGCAGGATCAGTCGTTCACATGATTCAAATATCTTACTCAGCAGATCCCACTGACTTGAACGAGTATCTGACGTATCTGCTTCCAATGCAGAAGGTCCAGGGTTCGATTTCCGACAAAGTCAGACGTTTTTTAACTTCTGATTTGGACTTCAGTCCATCAGTTCTTGTCTGAGGAGTTTGTAAACGGTGACTTTGGAGCCGTCCTATCAACGAGGCACTTGAATGAATTCAAGGTTGTTCTGAATCGGCCTTGTTGATTCTGGCGTTGATCCGCGTGTGTTCGCATTGTCCATACCACTCACTGATTGCTATATTTCCTTTAAAAATATCGATCTTTGGTTGGTTATCGCTCACTCGTCGATTGCGTCGGGGCTTACAGGAATGGTTCGGTCGCTTTGATTTACTGTCCCTTTCTGAAAACTAGTTATATAACTTAGTGTGTAGACTCTAAATACAATTTTTGTATTTAATTATTTTTAACTTGCGTGTGAATTGATGACTTTTCATCTTGAGAAAATAATTCTCGGTATTGACGAATTGCATGCGATAGCTTTATCTCAGACTTGTGTATCGACTGCATAAATGCATACTCGTCTTTAAAAAATCAAAATGACAATAGGTGATTTTTTATTTTACGTGGTGAAAATAATAAAGTTTAAGATAGATTAGTGTGAAACAACTAGATTTACACTAATATGAATCTTTCAGTTATTAAACAACCATCGAAGTGTACTGGTGTATCAATCAATATGGATCTAGAAATTCTTAAAACATGTGATTTGATTCTCTCCAAGGAGGTGTTCTTTCTTAACGGATGTGGGATAATCTGGTATATACTGGACTTTTTCCGAACAATTTATTGCTTATAGTCAATAGTACAGAAGCACTAGATTAAAAATATTTTTATCCGCATTTTTTGGTACAAGCAGGAAACCTACCCTCAATGCCAAAAATGGGAGATGTTTCGTTTCTAGAGTTCTTTTAGAATAGTGCTTCTGTACTACACTATACATGACTCTCGGAAAAACTGTTTAAGTTTGAATCGTCCAGAATGGGAAGAACTTATATGTGAGATGAAGGGAATAAATATTTCCTTTTTTGAGGAAGAAGATTTAGGTTGTTCACACCTATAGTTATTGCAAAACCAGTAATATTATCAATGCAGACAAATGAAGATAACAAACTTGTTTTAAAAACAGGTAGTGGAAGAATGACCTTAGGGATAAGAACATTTAGCCATTTGGTTCACTTTAGTGATATTATTTCACATTAAATTCCAGCTCGCAACCTTCTCGTGGTTTGTCCCGTGATTAAGGGAGTTTTTCTCCCTGAAACTAATGGCGAGCTCTGGGTCGTCGTCAGGGAACTTTCCCCTTCCCTTTGACTTCCTCCCCGACGGCGACGACAATGACAACACGGACGGATGATGACACAGACGGAGACGACCACTACGTAGGGGAACCCCTGCCCTCCCCATACGCTTGTGGCTGGTTCTGACCAGCACAGGCCTGTCCACCCCTTGTTCCCCCGCATCATCCCTTACGTCCCTCCCTTCGTCTCGATTAGCCAAGTTGCATAAATATGAGACGTTAAATATCCAATCAATCAATCAATCCAAACATAACAGGTAAGATCATATCGAGAGATCAAGCTAGGTTATTATTCTTTCCTTGAGAATGTGGGAAGGAAATTTGCTTGAATTTGAAAAATTGAATTGAAATGAAAAATACTTTATGCGCTCTCTCAAAACACATGAGCCTTCAATGTGTGAGAACTTGATAAAAATACTGTATGAGCTCGGTGATAAATTTATCTTTTCGGAAATTATTATAATAAATGATACAAAATAATGACTTTGTACTGAACAATTTTCAACTTGTATTTTTGAAGAGCTGAGCATGGGCAGTTCAAACAATTATAATACATCAAGGGAAAACAGAATTGTTTTTGTTTTTATTTTTTAATTACCTAGTGCAGAAATTCGGATGAATCTAGAAGATTGGAATGTGTTTATGTGTAAACATAAATTGTTATGTTCACTCATGTTTTGTTTTCTTGACGATAGCAGGAATATTCCCGAAAAGACATTTTGAACAATTATTTAATACAATCCAGAAATTAAAAAAGTTGGCCGCGACCGGGACTCGAACCACGGATCTCCCACATTCCAGGTGAGCGTCTTAACCACTAGACCACCAGGACGGGTACATTTTAATCTCTGAATAATTGTAGTTGCATTATACATCTGAATGGATGGAACAGCACTGCAACGAAATCTGTTCCTTTGAACTGTCCACCAAACATTAATTATAATGTTATTACCTTACGCAGGTATGGGCGAGGGTTTATTTCTCGATTTGTTTAGTCAGGAAACACTCCCGTAGGTGTAATTGATATTATTTACTACAAGCTAGAAATTAAAAAAGTCCTCCCCGACCGGGATTCGAACCACTTTAATCTCTGAATTGTAGTTGGATTATACATCTGAATGAGAGATCCGTTGTTCGGGTCCCGGTCGGGGCGAACTTTTTTAATTTCTGGATTGTATTAAATAATAACAATTACACCTACGGGAGTGTTTCCCGACCAACCAAATTGAGAAATTTTGAACAATATTTTATATACTTATGAAAGCTTATTAATGAAAGGTAGTGATTGGAATCTGTTGACGATCAATTGGTGGTATCTTTTTGTGACAATTTCTTTAAATATTAATTGTTAAACATGAAGTTGAAATTGATTCTGGGAAACAAATATAAGTATGCTTGATTTTACATACATCTTATATACATTCGAATGAAAATTGAGTGAAACTGTTATGTTTTAAATGATTATTCATGAACTTGGAATTGAGTATATTGTTTATGATACGTCAGTAAAATCAGTTAAAATAGAATTATATTTAATATTTCATGTGAAAAACGTATAATGTTGCATCGTTTCTACACTCATTAAGTTTGTCTTTTTAAAGTTTTCAAGGTATAAATCCAGTTCTTAGCGCATGTCTCGGTTGATTATTTTGTTATTGTTTTGTGAGTTCCCAGACTGGTGCAGCTGTTGGTTACGTATGTCGACTGAAAAGATATCTGAGCCATCTGTATGATAGAAAAAACATATTCTATTTCATGAGCTAAGTTGATGTAGATGTACAACTTCTATAGTAGTCCAGTCAAATAAGACAATATTATTTAAATAAATAGAACTTCGAGACTTCTTCCATTCTGAGCAGCATCAGAATAAGATGGCCGACTACGCCTCAGGTGAACAACTACAATGGCACTTCATTCCTCCACGTGCACCACACTTCGGTGGCTTATGGGAGGCTAGTGTCAAGTCAATGAAATGCCACTTGAACCGCGTTGCAGGAAACGCTGTAGGAAGAATTCACTACCTTACTCAGATTGTCAAATGACTTATCAGATCCCAGTTACTTATGTCCGGGACACTTTCTCATTGGTGCTCTTCTGATGAGTTATCCCTAAACATGTCTATCTGACCTTTCCGAGTCCAGATTATCCAGATGGCAACGCGCTCAGAAACTATACCAATATAATCCTGTCAAATAAGACCTGATATTGAGGTTTAGAGGAAAAAATTGCGATGTCACTGATTTTTTGCAGAGACCTTCCTTAAATGATACCAATGAACATACTAAAACTCCCCTAGCTTCGGCCGCCATATTGGAAAATGGCGGCCAAAAAGTGTTGGTTTTCAAATATCTGGGCATCTGGAGATAGACAAAATGTCTCAATGGTAAAAATATTCCCCATTCACTTCCCTACAAAAATTGTGTGCTCTATAGTTTTGGTAGGGGCAAACGTTACGTCACAAAATCGTGTTTTATATGTTGCTCATTGGAGTACCAGCTAATTTCCTAATTTTTACGCCAGCATCAAACAATGCCCGGTAAATCCGTAAGAAATCGATTGAAATACAAAAGGACTTTTGTACGGGGTTCATGAGAGCTTCCATCAGTATTTTTAAAAATCGGGTCTGCGAAATCGGATTTTCTTTTACCCGGAATTTGGGTTTTTCCATTTTTGGCATTTCCTAAAAAATGCCATATTTGACTGTCCATTATTAAGCACTAAATAGCATTGGAGGAAAAATTCTTTCTACGCACATTGAAATGACTTAAATAATGATCCAATTACAACCAAAGTTTAAATCCAATATGGCTGCTAATTCCTAATATTCACAATATGAATACTGTTTTCGTGCTATTTTTACACTTGTTTTGTTACATAATTCACTTTGATGTTGAGGATATTAGGAATTAGCAGCCATATTGGATTTAAACTTTGGTTGTAATCGGATCATTATTTAAGTCATTTCAGTGTGCATAGAAAGAATTTTTCCTCCAAAGCTATTTAGTGCTTAATAATGGACAGTCAAATACGTCTTTTTGAAGAAATGCTAACAATGGAAAAACCCAAATTCCGAGTAAATGCAAAATCCGATTTCGCAGACCTGATTTTTTAAAATACTAATGGAAGCTTTCATGCACCCCATACAAAAGTCCTTTTGTATTTCAATCGATTTCTTACGGGTTTACCGGGCATTGTTTGATGCTGGGTGTATAAATTAGGAAATTAGCTGGTACTCCAATGAGCAACGTATAAACCACGATTTTGTGACGTAACCTTTGCCCATACCAAAAGAAAAGAAGACTCCATTTTTGTAGGGAATTGAATGGGAAATTTTTTTGCCATTGAATATTTCGTCTATCTCCAACCAATATGGAGATATTCGATAACCAACACTTTTTGGTCGCCATTTTCCAATATGGCGGCCGAAGCTCCAGTCCGATTGTAGAGGAGTTTTAGTATGTTCATTAGTATCATTTAAGGAAGGTCTCTGCAAAAGTTCGGCGACATCGCAATTTTTTCCTTCAAAAATTCTTATTTGACAGGATTAATAGCTATGGCAGAGATTGTCAACCGACTACCTGAACTCACTCCAGCAGAGAGAAATATACATATCACCAGAATCCAATCTGCAGCCAGGCATGGTGGTTCTTATGAAAGAAGATCAATTACCACCTCTCCAGTGGAACCTTGGAGTCATCACA
This sequence comes from Sweltsa coloradensis, assembly GCA_024449915.1. Classification (NCBI taxonomy): domain Eukaryota; kingdom Metazoa; phylum Arthropoda; class Insecta; order Plecoptera; family Chloroperlidae; genus Sweltsa; species Sweltsa coloradensis. The sequence continues at coordinate 44,840 of JAMZAV010001608.1, read as the reverse complement.
GAGACTTTCCAAGGAAAAGATGGTCACGTCCGCGTCGCCGCGATCCAGACATCCGGCGGTGTATTGAAGAGACCCATTAGTATCACGAAACTAGTGCCCCTTCCCATCGAGTATTCACCTCAACCCTACGAAAATATTTCATGTTTCGATTGCATTCAATCAACAGGGGGGAGTATGTTGGGGATTGTGAGCACACATCTTTAATTACTAGGCCTATGTTCTTTTATTTGTACAAACGTTTAACTTCTTTGACGCTACTGTTTGTTTAGATAACCACCACCTTTTTGAGAGAGTTTAATTTTTCTTATCAATAAATAATTTTTTATAACAAAAAGCAATGCTTAAGTGTGTAATTCGTATCTACTTAAATTCAGCGATGTGGGCCAGTCCTGTGGCACAGTCTACAACATCCAGAATGATGTACAATAAATGTTCTTTACGAAAGTAAGGTGGTCCTCCGTACCCAACGGTGTAGCTGTTTCTTCTTGTTTGTAAAAGATGTAGTGAAGCACTGGGACACATTAAGATTTAATAACCATGTTCGACACCATTCGTAAGTCGCATCAAGGTCCAGTTGAAGTCTAAAGTAGTCCATTTGGTCCATGACAGGGAGCTATATTTTCAGGTCATCTGCATACAACAGACATTTTGCACTCTTGATTTGCGATGGAAGGTCATTTACAAAGAGAGTAAATAAAAGTGGTCCAAGAATCGATCCCTGTGATACTCCAGACGTGACGGAAATGAATGAAGATGAAATTGCATCAATATACTAACCGATTGTGTTCCACCAGTAAGATAGTCTCGTAGAAGTTCTGTTATCTTTCCACAGAAACCAAAGCTTTATAGTTTATGCTCAAATTGTCAAAACCTTTACTACTAGGGAAACGCCAAAGTCGTTGTAAAACGATGAGTGAGCCATGTGTTGAGTACCCGATTATATTTCTTTTCTTCCCCTATACCTTAGGCCTACCTAGCCTATCATAGGCTAGAGAGGCGCATTATAACCTTACAGTTGACGCGCCCGTCCCCCGTATACCAACTAAACTTTAAAAAACTATTTATTTATACGAATATAATTATCAAACTTAAATGCAAATGTTCCCGGGTACTCACCACATGACTCGCTCACTCGTCTAACTACGAATTTGGCGTTTCCCTAGTCTAGTTGGCTAAGGCACCCTTGTAGCCGAAATGCGATAGAAGTGGGTTCAATCCCCTGGTCGGGAAAGATTTTGTAATTTCTTGATTGTATTTAAAAAATAATTAAACATGTTTTGAAATGCATATAACGCTGTGTAGTCCATCATCTGTGGCAATAGGGCCTACTATGGTAAACATAGCCAGTACGAAATATGTGAAAATATTGCAAGGTTTACTCAATCTACGAGCGGAATTTGGGGGTACCTTGACGTGCAACATTCGACAGACCTTGCACTGGCACGGTATTTCACGGCCAGGCGAATAACAAACAAAAAATATATTTTCAAAATCTAAAACATTGTCCGTTAAAATAATTTCTAAACATTGGAAGTTCTATTTTCAGTTTATTATTTCTTGTAGGTTTAAATCGCAATGAATCTTGCTGATTTTGTTAGCAGTTCTCATAAACTCGTACGGGATGTCTGTTTAAAATTTCAGCGCAATCTGTTCAGCGATTCGGCTGATTTTCAACGTACACACACACACACACGCACACACGCACGCAGAAAAACAATAAGGGCCGTTTAAGTCGAATGGAAATCACTACGTTCGCTACGCTCACTCGTTCAAAAACTAGGAAAACGCTTAAGTCCCGCCGCGTTGATGGATGCGCTTTTTTGTTACTTTTTACTTTGCGTAGGACCACTTTTCCTTTGCAAGTGTTTTTTGAATGCATTTTAGGTGAATGTTGTCAAGTTTCTATTGTTACTTGTTTATATAAACCTCAAAAAACTCATATTTAAACCTATATTTCTATGAATTCTGGCTAACTTTTTCTTTCAAAGGGTACTTCATCACCATACCCTTAATGTCCATGTGAAATATGAACCTTTGTATGAACGTTGTAGCCCCACCCGTTTGGTCAGAATCGGACCAAATGTGACGAAAATATCGCACTTAAAATCGAAAAACTCATATTAAAACCTTTATTTCTATAGATTCTGGCTAACTTTTTAAAAATTTTCTTTCAAAAGAAGGTACTACATCACCATAATCCTCATGTCCATGTGAAATATGAACGTTGTAGCCCCACCTGTTTGGTCAGAATCGGCCCAAATGTCACGAAAATATCGCACTAAAAATCGAAAAAAATCGTAAAAGTACGATATTCATGAGAAATATTTCTTCGATTGTACTTAAAAACGTGGCACGTCTAAGTTATGCCGTTTGCCCGGAATCGTGCGAACAAACAGATTGAAAAAAAACAAACAAACAAACAAACAAACAAAAAAAAAACACCCGAGCTACATTTTTTCGGGGTCAGTTAAATTGAAGACTTCACTTCGCTCGCTACGCTCATCCAATCAGTGTAGACTGCATCAACTTGCACCTTTTTGTTCATGCAATCAGCAATATCTTGAGAAAATATCGCAAGATTTGTCACCGTAGAACGTTTGCGCACAAAGCCATGCTGCTCCGGAGCAATTGCCATTAACATATGCGTTTCTGTGTAGAATTATTCCAAAGACTTTAGAAAAAAACGTTAGAAGGAATAGATTAGATTTGATGAGGACTAGGGACCTAACCGAATAGTGTTCTTTGCCGTTCTTGGTCTCATTACTTGGTCTTGTTCTTATTCTTGGTCTGATTCCTGGTCTTGTTACTAGATTGCTTCATGCATTTTATCTTTTATTTATTTATACAATTTATCGGATGTATCGTCAACAGCCGCCATGTTCTAGTACTAAGAACAAGATCAGGTGTCCTTTTCCGATTCTCGTTCTCATTCCCAGATTACGGCGAGTCTCGATCGATGCGCTCGACTATTCGGATGCTACTAGCTACGTCAATGGATATCATGACGCCTAACGGTGACGTTAAAACGAGAATAAGACCATTGAATGAACGCGTTTTGTCACTATTCGGATAGCTCCTAGGATTTGGATTAGGTAGAAGGGATTAGCTGAGTTCCAGATGAACTGCGGGAAGACTGCATGGGGCCGATATTATAGGGAATCATGTGGACCCCGCCCCCCACACACAGAACATCAGGTTTATGTGATTGAGTGGATAAACAATAAAATCGTGTGCAACTCTAAAGGAAAATGTGAAAATAATCCTTGGGGTCTCAGTCTGGGTCATTATTGCATGTGGCGAGAATCGAACGAGTGTCCTCCGATTTCACTTTATCGTGTGTTCACTCGGAACTAATTGACAGCTCACCGTTGATGCACTAATTTATTGACAATAATAACATGTTAGTTACTGGTATTCTCGCAAATTTTAAACATCTAGTTAATTATCTATTAATAATGCATAATTTGACGCAATTTGTAGTGTTACATCACACTTTTGATCGATTTTTACATATTATTATGATTATTATTCTGTTTAGTCATAGGCCAAACTGTGACAGTAGCGTCTATTTCACTTTAAGCGCAAAGACATCTACAGGAGGCCTAACTGTTATTGTCACGCTTTAAAAATTGGAGGAAACACTGATCACAACTCTATGTCTGATTCATCGCTCCTCTTCAAACAAGTACAAGGCAAGTTGTTCATTATCATGATTTCAGTATTTAATAATCTTTTGAAAATCAATTTCTTAAACACTTAGCCTGTAATCCTGATAGCACTATACAAGGTTAAAACCAATGAGGAAAAATGGAAAGTTGAATGATACATGTTACAGATGCAACACAGCCAAAGGTATCTATTATCAAGATACACAAAGTAAACTGCAGTTCATCAACTTAAACAATGATAATGTGGCTGTTACTTACTACTAAAATCGTTCTCGACTGCGAACTTAGGAATAATAATAGATCAATAAATTATCTTAAATGGGATAAACATATTCAACCAATCTTAAACAAAACATAGATATATTCTTTTAAAACTTCCACGCCCTACAAATATTCTAACGCTTCCAATCTAAAACTGTAACTTCGCCACAGAAAAACAGTCAACACAGTTGCTTGGGTTGGTGCATATGACCCTTCACTTACAACGCTTAACAACGATACACAATCTTATTCTAAAAACAATACCATTTAATACAACTAGGAAACGCTCAGTTGGACGCGTTGCTAAGCGAGCACGTGTTATAAACTAGACCCACATTGCACAATTTTTTTAAAAATAAAATTTGCGACGTTCGCTGTCTTTGGCGCCATGTTTCCAATATCATTATTATTGCCAATTTGGGGGAAATTTTACTTTGTGGGTAAAATCCACCGCCATTAAGAGGATCTTGACATCATTTTCCCTTGGGAAAACTATTTAAACTCTTTGGTAACAAATAATACACTGCTTCCTCGATAGTATTTTGATTACTTCTAGGTGGCAGTGCTTAGTGGCCAGAATTATCGTGCGACTTTCTCTTTGCCATGGTAACGTTCCTTTTGTTATAATGTAATTTCCATCTACACTACTTATCGGATCAAAATAAAATTAACATATTCGTGACCGGACGGACATTCTAAATGATTTGGCCATCTCAGATTTTGTCGCCGTTTAGTTTAAAAAAAACTTTCGATTAACTTAAATGTAACTTTGTAACTTTTCAAACGATTTTCCACAAAACTAATGGGATTCAATCCAGATCGAAGCTTGCGGATGGTCCAAAATTTTAACTCGATCCGAACCTCCGTTCGACCCCTATCATGAGCCAAAAAAAAGCTGCGCGACTTTCCCTTGCCATGGTAAAAGGTAATTTGTTATAATGTAAATTCCATCTACACTACTTATCGGATCAAAATAAAATTAACATATTCGTGACCGGGCGGACATTCTAATAATGATTTGGCCACCTCAGATTTTGTCACGTTTAGTTTGAAAAAAAACTTTTGATTAACTTAATGTAACTTTTTTACTTTTTTAACGATTTTGCCACAAAACTAATGGCATTCAAACAAGAACGAAGCTTGCGGATGGTCAAAATTTTTAACTCGATCCGGCCTCCGTTCGAACGTTTTTGGCGAGACATACAAAAAAATCACAAAAAAAAAAAAAAAATAACAACCAGTGACTTTTTTCCGGCAGAGTCAAATGGAAACGCCCCGCTTCACTCGCTTAATAATTATTCAGAAGTTACAAAATCATTCCCGATTGGGTTCGAAATTCTAGGTAGGTCTTAGCCTTAGTTGTAATAGTTACCGTCTCAGGGGGACAGTTGGTAAGGGCCTACCTAATTCCACCTACGGGAGTTTTATTTCCCGAAACCCCAAACGGAACTAAAATAATACAAAAAAAATTTCCCCCATCCCAGAAACAAGTTTATGAAAATGGGGCTTTTCTTCTTAAAACACGAAAATTTATATGCTGTAGACGAGTTAAAAATATTAACATCATGCAAAAAGGGTTTATTTGAGGAACAATTATTACCTACAAATAAATAAATGTTTTGCAACAATCCGTCCCACTCCAAATCAAGCGGCATTTAAACCAAAAACAAAATTTTATTTAGTAAATAAAAAAGGGGTAAAACCCAACCCAGCTCATGATTTTTTTTTTTGGCAAGAAGTTTCTAACAAACTCTTGACTAATTTAGCCTAAAAAATTAAAAGTGACGTTTTGTATTGCCTTTAGTGTTAATTTCTTATAAAACTGGGAAACGCTATTTGGACGCGTTGATAAGAGGAACGGCTATAGCTAGACCCACTTTTGCACTTTTTTTAAAAAAAATTAAAAATTTGCGACTTTTCGCTTTTTTCGGGGAAATTTTTCCCAATATTATTTATTATTGCCAAGGATTTGGGAAAAACCCGGGGGTAAAGTTTTACTTTGTGGATAAAATCCCCGCCTTTTAGGGGCCTTAAACTTTTTCCTTGGGAAACTATTTTAACTCTTTGTTAACAAATATTAACGTTTCCTTGATGTTTTTTTGATTACTTCCGGGTGGAGCGCACAGGGGCCAGAAACCTCGTGAGTAGAGTGTAAGGCACTGGGCAGTCAAAGGGATGCCGCCTAATTAAATTATGAAAATTTTTTAAATTTCCCCTCCAAATTAATCTTCATGAAATATTTTAATTATGAAAATTTTTTAATTTGGTAAATTTAATTATCCCAAATTTTTAAAATATGCAAATTTTTTTAACCCCCCTAATTAATTAATCATAAAAATTTTTAATTATGAAAATTTTTTAATTAGTAAATTTTTTAATTTGCCCAATTTTAATGCAAATTTTGAAATTTAAATCATTTTTTTTAATTTTTCAAGATGGCGGGCTACACTGAGTGTGACTGCAAAAAACTAACTTTTTCAAGATGGGGACATACACAAGTGTGTGCCCTTTTTAACCTAACCTTACATGATGACGTATGAAAAACCTGTCAAGTTTGTTTTTTTTCTTTTGGGTGAAAACATATAAGATTGTCAAGTTTGGTTGAAAACATGACAAGATTTGTCAGGCCCGGGCATTGAGTGAGTCACCATACACAGACTTGTCAGGACAGCATGAGTGTGTGAAGATAAAGGAGGGAATCATGGTATACCTAGGGGAATAAATTTTAAAAAAGTCAAGACTTATTCATGTGTATAACAACTTTTTTATATGGTCCACATAAGCAGTAGTAGGCAACAGATGCAGTGCAGTCTGCTTGAAAATTCATGGTGATATAGTTGAAGACACTGCCTGGTATGCGACTGTCCTCGACCAAGCTCAGACGCTGACTGACTGTGTTCTAGACTCCTCGAGCTCTTGAAGGAGCCCCTAGCGGCAGCATCGTGAAGCTTCATGAAGCTCCACCCCTTTCCATTACGTGCATGTTGAAACTTGCAAGTCATGACGTCATACAGCCATGTCCAGACTTGCAACCATACAGACCTGACCAAACATGATGCTTTACAAAATATTGAAGGATTTAATTTAAGGGAAAAAAAATAAAAAAACAATAGAGAGAAATTTAAAAATACAATACACATTTATTTTTTAGAAAATATTTAAGCTCCACGACGTGGCAACAATGTTGGTTATTACAAAATTTACGTTTTGGTTTAAAAATTTCCCCAAAATTTTTCACAAAAACTTTCTTTGAAAATTTGTCATTATGAGATGGTGTTTTTCTATAATCCCATAAAAATTTTGAAGAGAAAATCCTCTTCTTTATGAGTTAAATAAAACACGCAATTTTTCACCACACACTTGAGAGGAAAAATTTGTATTCCATATTATTGTAAGCCATGTAGAGCACGGAGATCAAGAAAGTTGCGATGTTCTGCCATAGGGGGGGAGTCCGTACTATAAAAAAATTCCCGCATCCAAACTTGTCAAAAAATGGCTCCCCAATGGGACCGGGTTTTCTCTGAGAGTCTGATTGACGATAAGTCAGCGGGGCGTTGAATTTTAGGTAATGTGTGGGCGCAAAAATCCCGAAAGTAAGGGGTGGGTGAGGCATCACTCAAAAAGGTTTTTAAAGTTCAACGGTTTTGTAAAATTTTTTCTCAAAATATCCACAAACGTCTTGGGTAAGAGACCCCCAAGTAATGAAGGGACAGCGGGGACTCCAGCGCTTATTTTCCTCCTTAGGTATTCTGTAGGTAACACGGCACAGGCCCACATTGAAATGGACACAGAAAACTGATCATTCCTATGGACTGTAGAACCCCCGTGGCAGAAAGATTTTGGTTTTAATTTACTTTTGGAAATTGTTCAAATGTTTTCAGTTAGCCGAATATGTTTTCATATTAGAAACGTCCGCATTCTCGAAGAAACATGCAGAAATTTTAAAAACCCCGTTCTGTAATGCACATTTCTTTTGTTTTTCTTTATGATGTGCAAGAGAAGGGTAAATACTCAAAATTTTTTAGCCTTTGGGCCCCCCAATTAAATCAACAACAGCGTTCAAAAATTTCTATCCAATGAGAGTTTTTTCCTTTTCCTTTTGATAAAGGGTTTTGTGGGGGTAGGGTGGCCAAAAGTAGAATTTCAATCTTGCATATTCGAAATGCCACTAGACCATTTGATCCCATGATGATTTATTCTCTCCCCCACTAATTACTTGTCTTGATGCACTCTCAAAATAAAACTTTCTTCTAGGGTGGTTTAAATACCCCCTTTGTTGAACTTTTAATGTTGAGACTAAGAAAAAGCCAATTCCCTTTGATGATAAATCCGTCACTTGTTGTGAAGCCTTGAAAACAAGCGGGCACTATGACGACGTCAAGGAAACTGAGTAAAATCTTCTCCCCCCGTAATATATTAGTTTTGTAGTCCCAATAACTTTACATGCTGGTCTACTCAAGCGGGTTATCAAATTCCGCATATATGATGCAATCCACAGCTTCAACAAGAGTAGTTTTAAATTAAAAACCCTACACGTAGATTTTCCTTTTGCGCTGAAGACCCAATGATGGGCATACCGCAAGTAGGCGAAAGATCAAATCCCATGAACAATAGCCTTGGGGGTAATTTTCTCTGGTAATATCATTCCCTTCATTTTAAAAAAGTTTTCCCGGCCAAATACAGAGTATGATATGCGACATGAATGATTAGTATCAAAATTTGGCTGTAATGGTTTTTACGGGAAAGTGTGTCCATCTGCGTAGAGGCAATAGATTGCATAAAAATGTTAAAAATTAAGGGGTTCTTCTTAAAATCCCTTTCAATGTGAATTCAAAAAAAAACCAATAATGACACGTTTTGGTAATTGACCATAAAAATATTATCAAGGGTTTTATTTGAAAACTGAAGGTATAGAAAGGTTTTTTTCATGTCTACTGTGTAAGGGGGGTATTTTCTTTTGATTTTTTAAGTGTGAGTTTAGGCAAGGAGCACGGGAAAATTTACACGGACTCTGCGTAAAGTAATGGAAATTTATTATCTTTGTTTTCACAGGAGTACCATCTTTTGACATAAGTTTTAATGAATCTTTAGTCTTGTGAAGTTTTTTTTCGCTATCAAGCCATTCAAAAAAAACCGGTCTTGTTTAAATGGTCGGGAAATTTCCCAATTATTGACAGTAGCACTAGCTTTAGTGAAATTCATGGTTTCTTCTACCTTTATTATCAGCAAAGTCATCCATTTTCCAAAAGGTCCTTGTAAAAGACCCGCGAAGTTAACTGTGAGATTTTTTCCGGTGCATCATAATTCAAAAGGGTCCCCATGAAAGCCTATAGGCATACGTCTGTGATGATGATAAAATAATTTTTCCACCCAAAAATACATTACTTGCCCAAAAAGCGAAGTACCCAATTTGTTTCCCCCGGGCCCAATCAGCGCGGGGCCAAAATGCTTTTCCATTTCCTTGGGTAATTTTAGCACGACAAGAAGTAGAGTCTTGTCAGATAAAAGTATCTTCCCCCTTGACCGCTGAAAAACAAAAAAATTTGGGAGCAGTGTCTTTTAAATGCGAAAAAGTTTCAGGAAAACCCCATTCACCCGTTCAATGCTTTTTGTGTGACGGGAAAAGAGCAAACAGATCAGTTCTGTTTTTTCAAACTAATCACAGGAAGTGTTGTAAAAAAGAAAGGGTTACGAAAATATATCCTTAGCATAGAGAACTTTGGGTTTTCCTCGTAACTTTTTTCTTGAGGTTTTTCCCACGGCGGTGCCAGCAGACGAATGAACGCGAGACGATTTTTTCACTTTTTTAAAAGCCCTGTCCCCCCATACGCTCTAGTTTTTCGTAGCCTTCCTTTTCAAATTTCCCCCGCTTCTGGCGTGGTTTAAGAGACCCCTTGGCGTTTTTTTTTGTCCCACATCTTCAAGTAAGTTGGCGCCTTTGTTAATGCTTGATGCCCTAGAGCTTTTCAGTTTTTCAAAAAGGGGAATGCAGCCCCAAAAAGAGACCGCCTGGAAACTACCTACCAGCCCTTTTCTAAAATTTGACCCCTTTAAACCCTTAGCCGCTTCCATTTGATCGAAAAATTTTTTTATGAATGATCCAATGCATTTTGCCTCATTTTTAAAATTATTATTTTTCTTTAACGGAGCGCGCAAAAAGTGAGTTACCGATGAAGCCCGGACTAAAAAGGCATCGGATGCCCTGTATGCTCCAAAAATCATTTCAATTGTGCGATTCACGCTTGAGAACTGGAAAGTAGTGCAACGTCAAAAACCCTTTTTGATATATCTTCTCCAAAACTTGCTTGCATTTTGGGTTTTTCCCATACTAACAAGGTGCGACGTATCACCTACAATTTGTGGTTCAATGATATCGCAGTAAAACAAAATATGATGTGGTCCCCCCTCTCCCAAGGTCATACCATGTCTTGCAACGGGCTCAAACCGGCATCAATATCGGTTCATACCCCCAGTGAGTGCAAGCTGTGGATAAAATGTAAACTTGAAACGCTTTACCAAATTTTCCTCAGTTCCAAGTATGTACCTTTAGTTGTTGTATAAATTTTTTAAAATTCCCAATATTAAAGAGGGGAAATAGCGTCGTTAACTGCATTTAAATTTTTCCCCGTTTTTTGTAGATCCGGGGAATGACGCCTTTCTATTGTCGTATCTGTTTACCATTTTAACTTTTGCCATATAGCATGTTTTTCATTACTCCCTTAAAATCACGTTCAATAATGTTTTGGATGTAAAACCTTTTAAAGAGCTACCCCCACCCCCCGTATGTTTATTGGATCTTTCAATTGCGTAAAATGTGTGCTTTTGTATTTTTCTAAATTTTTTTCATAGAGGTTATCGGTAGTTCACAAAAAACCCCCCTCTTTTCAGATGTATAACTTGAGAAGGGGTGCCACAAATTAAATTTCGAGGGTAACCTCCCCACTTGACCAAAAATTTCTTTCTGACCCCTTTTCCCTTTGGGGAATCAAATTTTATCTATTTTATTAGTTGTTTTTTTCTCGCTATTGCTGCAATTCCACTTCATAAAATGTTTTTAATTTTCTTCCCCTTGTAAGCCACATGATAATACTGGAGGCATGTGTGATGATTCGTTTGACACGGAATATTTCTTCAGACCAATTCTTCTAAAACCCTTTTTAAAAAAGAGCTTTCTTTTGGGTTTATCCTCACATGCTTTTTATTGAAAATTTGGTTTCCGGGGAAACATTTTTTGACATGGAGACTTTTTTAAAAATTTTCCCATACTTGTAAAATATTGCTATCATTTACAGCACGGGGCCCATTTTTATAGACCTGTGTATGGTGTATTGTATGCATGTAAGAGCGTGGCAATCAAAACATAGCGGGCATTTTTTGTTGTATGTAAAATAACGCCACTTTCTTTTTTTAAAAGGCCCTTTGTTTAAGCGTTCCACAAACTCGTTTTTTGGTTTGGGTTATTACGGTGATGAAGTTAATTTTTTTACCCTTGAGAAATGACTGAAAAGGTTTATTGATAAACTTTTTTTATCTTTTTGAAGGTTAAGAGGTTTTCTTTTATCTTGTGACACAATTTTCTCAAATGCTCGAGTGCTTCAACAAAAGTTTTATTACGCAGAGGAATGCCCATGCATATTTACAAAAATAATAAATTACTGGAGAAAAATTTGTATTTTGTCTTTATTTTTCTAATGATTGCATTCGTTGAGATCGGCTTGCCAAAATCACTATGTTGTTGACATTGTACTTTTTTGCGGGGAAATTTTTTTTCTCAAGGGTTGTAAAAGGTGTAAGCATCTTGGTTTGAACCCATTTAACGACGCCCATTTTGGAAACACTTTTATTTGTTGCTTTCCAAAAGGCATCTGCAGATAGAATCCCCCGGGGTGCGAGGGATCATTGTAGATTTTTGAAAGAAGTTGACGTGTTTGGCTTCTTTCTAGAAAAAAAACGTTCCGGGTTTTGATAACGCTTTTTTTTATTTTTTTTAGGGCAAAAATCTTTGACGATGTAGGTGTATCTTTTTTAGGGAAATTGTGAATAAATTCTCTACGTCTAGCATTAATATAATTCTTGAGCATTTTTAAGTTCTGAAAAAACACTAGCAAATGTCTCCAGCCAAGGGTGAACTTTTTTCCCTTATTACGCACTACATCAATATGAGATAAAATGATTGATGTCCCATGAATTTTTTTCCCAGTACACTGAATTTCCCTACATACCCCCAATTATCATTTCACACTGTGCATTTTTAAACAATAACTGGGTATCTCTTATCTTTAGGGAACTGTTTAGTTTTTTAAAATTTTTAAAAGTCTTTGTTTTGTCTTCTACCTTTTCAAGTTGTTGGTTCTTTTCTATTTTCATCTTTTTTCCCTTGCTTTTTCACTAATAATAGGTATGGCAATAGGATTACGCAATTTTTTTTGTAAAGTGCAGGAACGTGAGAGTACTTTTTTTATATTTTAACCACTTTTATCATCTGGAGTTTCTTTAGCTTAAATGCGTTCCATTTCATGTCAGGAATTTATAGATTAAAAACAGGATTTCAGCATGTGTTGAATACGTCCTATGTATCAGGGTCAATGAGTAACATTTTTTTTGCATGATTCATGATCTAAAAAAATTTTCCTTTAAAGAGCTTATAAGAGGCCAAGTAAAAGGGGAGAAATGCACACCCGTCTGTTGTAAAAGCTTTTTTTTTTTCTTTTCCAGTTCTCCCCGCGCTACAAGTTCCGTAACCCCTTTCTTGTGTCGAGCGAGTTTTCTCTTCTGAGATTTTTAGCGATACACGTCCTTTTAAAGTTTTGTCAGCACATCACAGATGGATTTTAAAGTCCTACTCAGCACTTTAATAATTGATTTGCGCTTTGGAGGACTTGCATGTGAAGAACCGGAGAAAAATTGCATGGCTCATACTGACTAGACATGAGCTCGACTGATGAATTTTTTTTACTACTATTGTTTTATAGTTTTTTTCGGAAGAACACATAAAAACCCTTATCATCGGGAAAAATATTGAATTTTTAAAAACGCATAATGTCTGGTGTAGATTTTTTTAAAATCAAAATAGGAGATACCGTGTTTTTACAGATGTGGCATTTTAAAGGCTTCGCACACAAAAAAGGGGTTGTCAGGGTAAACTTGTCTTGAAAAATGATTTTTTTTTTGGGCCCCGATCACGGGGATTTTGAAAATACCAATAAGAAGTTTAGAGAAAATGTCTCTGCGTCCTTTGCCTTGATAAAACATTTTTTTGATTTAAAAACAGATACTAAAATTCTATGATGTGATCCTTTGGGTAAAAAACCCACAACTCTTGCATCAGCTTCACGCATCATATCGTCTATAACTCTAGCTTAGCCCCTTTCAGTGGTGAAAAAATCTTCAATTTGGGTAATCCTTTGTGAAATCGCACAATGTTTTTCTTTTTTCTCGTAGAGATCCTGCCATTCAAGTAACACCACCCCAAATTCTGTAATGGTTTGTTCACGAGAGCTGGTAATGTTGTATAAATTTTGTAAAAAGTGTGATTTTCCACACCCTGTAGGACCAAAAATTAATGCCGTAAATGGATGTTTCCACTGCGGGCCCATGTCATCAACTATTTTGTTTTTTTACTTACGCTTTTTATAAGCATTAATTTAGCCCTGACTGATATTAGTATGAAAACCCCCCCTCCCCCGTCAAATTTCAGTCATTCGAGGGGGGCCCTTTTTTTTTTTGTTTTAGGGGGAAAAGGTCCCCATGGAGTATGGTGGGTAACCCGCTTGGAAAAAACCTATATTTTCAAAGCAAGAGTATTTCACTTTTTGGCAAATCTTTATGTAGTCAACAAGCAAGAGTTACGCATTTTTGGGTTTTCTTTGAGTAGTTCAAAATTTTTTACAAATGGGATCTTAGATATTTTCAGGTTTTATCTTCAGGATATTTACAACCCTTTTGATTATTTATCTACATTGAGCATTCTCTTTATTACTGACGCGGTCGTTTGAAGCCATATGGCAAGGGATCAAATCTTTAAGCGCCCCCTCTTTGTTACACTGTTCTGTATAGCTTATCCTTTTACGGCTTACTATTTTGAATTGGGGATCCGGGGCAATCATGTGGGTTTTGAACAGTGACTGGGGGGGCTGCATCAAGGTCATTCTTTATTGTTTTGAGGTTCCGATCTTAATGCAGAATAGTTTTTGTGTAAAACCCCGAATTTACAAATAGTCTTTGTTGTCAGGGATTTTCCGCCCCATAGACCTTTTAAGAATAATCTTGGGCCCCCCCCTGCAACCAGAGATGAAAAGGGTCCGTCTCCCTACTCGGAAAGCCGTTCGTCATATCCCCGGGGAAATCACCTACTGCTGGTCCGACACCCGGGGGCGCGGGCAAAAAATTATACTATCCGATCATAGTATAAAATACCTCACCAAGCATCTCCCGGTAGCTGTAGAGTGTTAAACTTGCCAGGCGTAGTGAAAGCTGCGATTACAACATTTGTAGATGCAGAAGGTGTCTCATCGTTTTTATTCTCAGTCCAGCTATTTAAAATTTTGTTTTTGAGAGGGTTCACAACGTGACATCGTTTTTTTGGATTCCAATATTTCAACCAAGTCTTTTATATGAGTCCACTATTTTTTGTTTAGTAAGGTGTTTCCCCTGCCCAAAATTTTTTCCCCATAACGGTTTGGGATAAGCTTTCTTATAGTCTTTGCCCTGGATCAACTTTATTTTGAAGGGTCTAATTTGTCCCTTCACGTTCCTCAAAATTGACACATAGTTTTACTTTATCTACATCGGAAAATGCACCTAAGGCCAGCACTTGCCTCAACCTTCATTTTTTTAAAAAGGGGTTCACATTTTTTTTGGCAAAAAGACCCCCTTTTTTGGTTTTTGCGACTGTAACCCTGTGGTCTGGGATTGCCTATTTCGAAGATTTCAGTTTTTGTAGCCTAACTCCCAGCTTTTTTAACTTCGGCTGCACCATGTTGGTCAGTATACGATCTTTATCTTCATGCGGCAATCTGCTTGCACTCCATCAATGGCGCATGGTTCACAAAAGCAAAAGAAGTTTGCCCCCAAGCGCACAGGAAGTAAAGGTGGAAAGTCTGGTGGAGGAACAAACGCATTTAATTAGACCCTGACATAGTCTATATTATTAAAGTCGCCCCCAACAAAATCCCCGCATTTTTCACCTATATAAATCGTCGGGGGCCCCGAGGTAGCACCCCTACTTATTATATAGGGGACAGAGCATATGTCGAAATAATGGATCTTTTCATTTCCTTTCACTTTTTAGTAGGTCTTTGTGCAATTAGTACGGCCCCCCAAAAAAGCATCCGAGGGGGAAGTGGTATTTCATGTCTTCGAGGATGCTGTTCAAGAATGCTTGCAGTCGGCATTATTGTTTCGTCATTAAATTTACTTCCCATATCTCGATAAATTTTGTACCACAGACTAAAAGTTGTATTTTTTCTGAGTTGCCCCCCAATCGTTTACCCCTTTTCTGTGTGTCCCCCGGGTTTGACTTTGTCTTGCTCAGGGTAACGTTGGGAAAAACCCGAAAATAGCACCCTTGAAATTCATAAAAATGTCTTATTCCCAGCGCCCTCGTCGTGGTACCCTCCACTTTGAAGGACCCACAACTTAACCCACTTCCTTTTCAGCAGTTTGTATGTTTATACCTTCACTGTGTGCCCCCCACTGCAACCAGATAAAACCCAAAGATGGCGGTCTCCATCCCGTATCCTCCAGGGGGCAGAAGAGTATCGTGTCAGTTCGAGGTATCCTTTTATTATACCTGCATGCAGGCTCCCGTATTTTGATTGCGTCCCCGAATGGGTCTATGCCGTTGCGTTAGAAAAAACCCTCCCGAAGGGTTTAACTGCTTGACGAAGGATAGTAACATCTCAATACAATAGGCTTTTTTTTTCCTGCTTAAAATCGAATATTGATTCTGAGCAGCTGCTCATTGTGCCATTGTAGGGGAATTTTGCCGCGATCTTTTTTAGACTAGGTCAACGCCTAATTTCAGGGTTAGCAAAGGGCCCTTTTAAAAAAAAAGTTTTCAGGTCTGTTTTAAAGAGCGAAAAATTACCCCTTTTTTTTTTATTGGGGAAATTTAAAATTTTGGAAAAACTTTTAAAATGCCATTGGAATGAAATTTAGTTATCTTTGAAGCTAAGTCATTACAGGACAAGTAAGAAATTTTGCACCGGCTGGATGATTTCAGGTGCCCCTCCGATCTTCCACCATGTGCGAAGAATAAAGTGGCCGCATAGCCTTTAGTTTTTGGGGGTAGTGCCACTATGTTCTTGATACCCGGTCTTTTTTTTTCTACAGTGTGAATGAATTCTTGCACAGGATGCTGCCGTGAAATTTTTATCCCGACTTCCCCCCCGGTGGCATGCATCACATGCTCCCTTTAATTGGAGGTCAAAACACGCAACAACATTGCTGTGAAATAAAAGGTTAGGGACATGCCCATTATATCTTGATTTGCTTCTGTCGGGCCCTTGGTTGCTTCGATGCATAGAAGATGTACAAGAGATTGTTGTGTTGTCCTTTGCTTTCTTTGATTTGGGGCGGTAACATGTAGCACTTGTGTTTTTTAAGGCAGAAATTCCTGGAGAGCTTGCAAATACTTCACCCCAAGTAGCTTTTGGGCGGTCCGCAAATTTTTCATATTTATAGCATTTTTTTACATACACGAGAACAGCGCAAAAACCCTTCTATTGTTAGTATAAAAACGGGTTTTAAAGGGGATTGTGAAACATTTTTTTCCATGGAATTTTCTAAGACATGCGAGACATTTTATTTGGGGGTTGGGTGTGGTCACATCGAAGAACTTAGCATCGTCACAGCAGTGAGATTTTTGACCGCCTAAAACTTCATAACGAGCAGGCTGGCGACAGTAAAAAATGTGTATGAATGCCGCAGTGACTGAGGTAATCACGTTTTTGGGGATGTAGAGAAAGAGACAATATTCTCTCGAGGATGGTCCCCCCCCCGGTGGTGAAGGGGCTTGAAATAAAACTTCCTTCCCTTTGCGGCAGTAAAAACCGTGATTTGATGGCCAGTCATATATTTTTGAAAACGTATTTCGGCAATACCCCGCCATTTGAGGTCCCCCCACCTGCATCATCGCTAAAGCATTGCCCTTAGCAGTAAGAGTGTTTTTTTTTGGCGGATCAAGCAGGCGCTGAACTTTTGAAGTGCCCTCCTTTAGGCTTTTCCCCACAACAAGTGCCATACCAAACATAGTTATTTCGGCTTGTCTTGTCAAAGGAAATTTTTCCCCGATTTGGGAAATTTCTATTCTGTCCGTGACTACTTTTTAGCGAACGTCTGCCAGCACCGTGGGGCATTTTTAATATGGGAAAAGTTATTTTGAGTGCCCTTCCGTTAAGAAATCAGCATTGCTTTTAATGACTTTTTTTTAAACCCATCTTTTTATCACCATGAGTTGACTTTTTGACGAAAAAAATGTATATGGCTTCTCAGGGGGGGCTTCCGTCAATCTGAATATGACTCGATCATGTGGGGCAATGTTCAAGTCTTCAGTCAACTTTTTTAAAACGTTATTAAATGTTTCTTTAAAACCCCTTTAAAAGGACCTTGCCAAAAGGGAAAGGTGTCAAAGACTATAGTATGTCATTTCTTTTATTTTTATATCTTTTGGATGATGACGAAGCACTTCAAGAAAAAATCCTTTTTAAGTCCTCGAAAAGTTTTTCCCCGAGACGACTCTCCCGTTGCTGTGGTTTTTTTGGTGGTGGTGGTGAATAGGGTAGTGGGGTGGCTCCAGCTCACAATTTGCGTTGTTAGTTGCCCTGTTCCTCCCTCTTTACCCCGCAATGAAAAATAAAAATAGATATGGTCATGCAAACAAAATCCCCCAAGTTAAAAACAGAAGAAATATTTTTATTTATTTTTTGAAATAGAAATTATTTATAATTTATTTATTTTGTGTGTATTTGTGTGGTGTAGTGTAGAATAGGACAGTGTGTACTTTTTTGGGGGTGAGTGTATTGTTTGTGTGAGATGTTTATTTTTTTTATCATTCATTTTTTTATTAAAATATGAAAATTTTTATTTAATTTTAATTATTACTTATTTATTTATTTTTTCATTTAAAATGTTTTTCAAATTATTATCAGAAAATTGTGGTGGGAAAAAGTAATCTTTGATATGCAAGGGCCTCAAAATCAAAAAAAAAATAAAAAAAAAAACCCCATGAAAACGTTATTAACTTTCCCAATAGGGATTTGTTGTTTCCTAATTTTAGTTTTGGGCCCCAGTTTTGGGCGATGAGGGATCTCCCTCGTCAATAAGAGGGTGTTGTTGACTTGTTGCATTGCACCGTTGTAGTTTGCTTCGACACTTGGCACGAAAATATATATGTAATTTTAAATTTGTGATTGAAAAGATGAATATATAATTTTTTTTTTTTATTTTATGTTTTCAGAGTGCACGTAATTAAATATAACATAAAAAAAAAATAAATCTTTTCTTTTATTATATACTTACCCGTGAATGGGGCCAGAAGGAAATCATGGTCTGGTTGTCCCTCATGTGTTTCTTCAGCTTCAGGTGCACGTTTAAACTTTGGGAAATTTTTTGTGACGATGGATCAAAATCCTAAAATATGCGCACACGTGAACGGCACAGGCTCAACATTTGAAATAGCACCTAAAGTGTCTACAGATACAGGAGAAGTTATCTCTTTCGCAAAACTTTCAATAAAGGGTAAAAATTATTGTTTATGATTCACTTTGTTCACTTTGCAAAACCCAATTTTTTCTCAATCTTGAGAAAAATTGTCAAGCCAAAGTTAAGGTTATCAAAAGGGCACGTCCCGTAAAAAAATTATATATATACAAAAAAAAAGATAAATAAGTATAGAAAATAACATTATACATTAATAACGTCAGCAATTTTGAAGCACTTGAAATTAACAATATAAAACACTTTACACTTTACATGCGGGACGCGTGACAAAATTTCTATATGTGCGGAGTCCTTTAAGCAAGTGATGAATGATGCTCTTCAATCAGAGTGTTGTGGTTTTATAGAGTCCGTGGTCCTCCCCCCCTTTGCCTAGGGGCACAAACCCTCACGAATTTTTTAAAAAATTCTTCCCCCCCCACTTTTTATATTGCTACCCTCCACTCTTATTTTTCCTGAGGGCACAAACCCCCAAACTATTTGAACGAGATGCTACCCCCTCCGCTAAAAAAAAAAAAACTTTGCCTAGGCCTAACTGCCCAAAAACAACAGGTTTGGACTGAAAATCAGGTCAAGCATGTAACAGTGCTCCATACAATACTTTCAATGACAGCTAAAAAAGATGGTGCCCCCTATAAAAATTTAAAAATAGGAGCAAAAATTGAAAAGTCTGAACCTGAAAAATCATGTCGCTTTGTGGGGGGTATAGCTCTTTCTATTGCATATAATAAACTCCTTGTCCCCATTGAATTTCTATATTATCAGAAATTAGACACGGCGGCCTCTTGTATTTACTCAACTAAGAACACTTTGAAAGTGCATTTAGGCTTTGAAAATAATTGGCATAGAATAATCCCTGTATTTTGAAAATAAATAATGAAAAAAGTCTGAAAACTCAATTCAAGTCAACTACTTGTGTGGTGTAGCTCTTTCTATTGCATACAATACACTTTTATGATAGGGTTTGAATTCCCATAAATTTGGGTGTCATTTTTTTTAGAATAGGGGGGGGCCCCTTTTTAAAAAAAAATGGAATGTTAGAAGCTGTCTGTTGTGTACTATTTAATTTCATGCTTTCAAAAGAAAATTAAAAATGGGAAGCTTAGATTTCAAAGTCAGGTTCACTTTAAGTCTAGACAAGTAGAATTGGGTCACGTAAACAGTACAGTGGTAATAACTAATTTTGTGAAAATTATTGTATGACATTGCAGTCCATTTAAGGTATATAATTGGGAAAGCCTAGACGGCAAACCCCTTCTGTCGGGGTGATACGGCTTGCAAAGTTAAAAATTCACCATAGGCAGCGGACGCATAGTGTCCGTGCAGGTACAGCATGCATATAGCTAGCGCAATCCACTGCGCAGCTACTCTGGCAGACACCGCATGGGGGGGTAGGTCCAAATCAAGCTCAAAATCGTCAGTCTCAGGCCCCGTCTTCATCCGGGGAAAAAACGTACACATGTCCGTCCCAAAAATTAGGTTCTTGTGTCAAAAAAAAAAAGTTAGGTTAAAGCAGCACACTCATGTAGTGTCCACCTCTTGAAGAAACAAGTCTTGACGGTTTTTCATGACGTCATCATGTTAGGTTAAGTTAGGTTAAAGTGATCCCCTCTGTGTAGGGTTTCCCCCATCTTTAAAATATGACTAATTAAAAAATTGCATAATTAAAAAATTGATTTAAATTTAAAAATTTTCATAATTTAAAAATATGATTAATTAAAAAATTTTCATAATTTAAATTTTCATAATTAAAAATATGAAAATTAATTAGGGGTAATTTAAAAAAAAATTTCATAATTTTAAATTGGCGGCATCCCTTTTATCCCCGTGGCTTAACTCTACTCTGTGCGACTTTTCGTTTCCCTGGTAATGTTTCTTTGTTAAAATGAATTTCCTACGGATAAAAATGTAGGTTTTTAAAATTTCGAAGATTTCTTTTTTAAAAGAAAAATATTGTAAAGTTGCGATTTTAATGAGTAATAATTTTTCGATTTTCGTTTAAAAAAGTGGCAGTACTAAGCCCAGGATTTTTTAAGGCCCCCAGAAAATTTCACTCAAAGGGGGGTTGGTTTTGCCCCGGGAAACGGACAAAAACCCCGAAAAAAAAAGAAAAAAAAAAAGAAAAAAAAAAAAAATTCGGATTTTTTCTCGGAAAGGGGGATGGGAAGCTGCCCCTGTTGGGAAAATAAGAAATGTGTGACTCGGCACCTCCACCATTTGAAGAAAAACCGAGCAACGAACCTTTTTAAAAATCGTAAATTTATCCATATCGTCCCAAAAAAATCAACGCCGCGATTTAAAAAAAGTTTTTTTTCATTCGATCTATTTATAAAAAACTTCGCTCGCTTTCTTGGGTAATCGTTGAGCGTCGTCATCCTTTAAAAAAATGTTTCCCCGTTTGTCTGATATAAACAGAACATTTTTATGAGTACGACACGGACAGGGCACGGACACGGACACGGACACGGACAGGACACGGACACGGACCGGAACGGACACGGACACGGACACGGACACGGACACGGACACGGACACGGACACGGACACGCACACGGACACGCACACGGACACGGACACGGACTCGGACATGATAGTATAAGTGCGGATGGCCGGTGAAGAGTGTTCCTTATTGCAGCGTGCTCAGCATCATGGCCACCAAAGAGTTCTTCATAAAGACGGAGCGGCCTCGCAGGGTTTTCTACCCGCCCCTGAAACAGCTTGTTCTAAGCGGGTATCGCGCGTGCGCAGAACCCTACGTTCCCACTCGAAGTACGCCCAAGATGCTGCACCAGAAATGTTTATGACGAACTAAGGGTCTTGGGGGGCCTTTAAGCTCTGTGGTCTAAATCCCCTACAGAGGCCGGCGAAGGTTAAAAACATAGGGGACATTATCGGGGGGAGCAGGGGGGAAGGAGGGTAGTCCCCCCCCCCCACACACCCTTTGACAGTTTTTCCCATTGTCTTCAAAATGACCTTCAGATTTTTTCACCTGTTCTTAAGTGGTACAATTTTCAAATTTCTAAATTCTCTGTCGGGAACAGAAAGTTAGGGCTGGGGAAATTTACCCTTTGCCCTTTGTATTTATTGGGAAAAATTTTTGGGGTGTTAATTTTTGAATATTGTTTTTAAATAAAAAAATTTAAAGTGAAAATAATTGAAAATTTAAACAATAACAGTCATTTTATATTGTCTGAGACTAATCCTAGCCCGTAGCACCTAGACCTAGCACCTAGCCACTAGCCCCTAGCACCAACAACAAGCACCTAACACAGAGCAATATTCGTCGCTACTCATGCAACTAGGAGGAGTGACCAACTTCTATTTCCTTCCTCATATTACTTGATGACTCGGTATTAATATTCACAGTCAACCTCTTTATTCACAGGATCCTACTGACATGTGATTTAGAAGCCGTCCAATTTCTAAAGACTATACACTAAAAAGAGTTCAATTCCCCCGCTAGTTTCAAGACAGAAACATACAAACCCCAAACTAAACTTTAAGAAAACTTCACAAAAATTAATCAAGTATATAAAATATATTTTTGTACTCAAAACCGTAGAATTAATCGCTATTCTTAAGAAAACAAATTTATTACAGAATGTATTGAGATTGACAGCTTTGTTCCAGGCAAAACCAGATTCCGTTGGATCTCGAAGGAAATGCTCTACTCGCTTTGCTTCTTCTTGTTGATGAGTGTCGTGGTTGCGTTCGAAACCAAAGTGAAAGTCCAGCTAGCAATCAAGTCCAAGGAATCGTTGGACACATTGATGTTCTCTGTCATCATGTTAATATTCGTCCTACCGCACTTTTGGATGTCGCCCCTCCACTGGATGGGAGCGGCAGGCTTGGCCAACCTCTTCAACGACTGGGCTACGTTTCAGGTACGTTTCAAATTACTATAAGAATCACTATTTGAGGAGCAATGGCGCAAAACGCATCATAAAATAAAATAAATAAATAAATTGTATTTAGAGTCTACCCACTCAGTTATATAACTGATTTTCAGTGGGGGACAGTAAATCAAAGCGACTAAGCCTGCCCTGTAGGCCCCGACGCAATCGACGAGTGAGCGATAACCAACCGATGATCGATATTTTTAATAGGAAATATAGCAATCAGTGATATGGACAGTGCGAACACCCGCTGATACACGCCAGAATCAACAAGGCCGATTTAGAACAACTCTGAATTTATTATGTGCTTCGTTGCTTGGACGGCTCCAAAGTCACCGTTTACAAACTCCTAAGACACGAACTGATGGATTAAAGTCCAAATTAGAAGTTAAAAAACTTCTGACTTTGGCAGGAATCGAACCCTGAACCTTCTTCATTGGAAGCAGATACGCTAACAACATGACCAACGAGCCACACTAGAAGTTATAAAGTCTTATAATGGATCCTAGAAACTTCAGAAAAATACAAGTCATTTAAAAAATTGGTGTTATTGGAAATGCAACATTTACATTACTATTAAAATTAATGAGGAATCTTAATTTCTGATTGATTCTTGACCGACCAATTATGGCAAATGCTGTTGCAAGGATAAATATATCGCATTTGTGACATTGCTCCTCCTTTCATTAGATCTTCATTTGTTGATTTGTATCGATGAACGTTGCCCAGAAATAAGTACTCGTGCTAAAGCGGATAAGACTTTTTGTGTAAATATTATAGGAAACTGAGAACGATAAGTATATGGTGTGTATTTTCAAATAATGATTGCAGAGAGTTATATATGACATTGTTTTCACATTACAAACTCGTAAAAAGCACCACCAGGATTTCTCATTTACTTCCTTAAACACCGGTGGAGAAAATGGGTAAATACTTATTTAATTTCATTATACTCAAAGCCATAGATACTAATATAACCCTCCAAGCCAAAACAAGAAGGGCAACGCCAATGTACACCCAACAAACATTTTTGGGCTTTCCCGCACTCTTCCCGCAGTCTTTTTCCCGCACTTGCCCGGGCGGGACCCGAACGGGACGTCCCGCGATCTTCCCCCGAGAATCCCGCACGGGACGTCCCGCGATCTTCCCGCGAGAGTCCCGCTAGTTTCCCATAGCATCTGTAGCGCGATCTAGGTGGTAAATATGTAGGCTAAACGTAAAAATAAAATAATAAGTTTTATATAATATCGGTTACATATGGCTATTTCGTCTAAATTTCTGTCACCAGTTGATTGCCTGTAAGTGGATTGGATATTGCTTAACGTCTCATATTTATGCAACTTTGCTAATCGAGACGAAGGGAGGGACGTAAGGGGCGACGCGGGAGGACAAGAGTGGGACAGGCCTGTGCTGGTCAGAACCAGCCACAAGCGTATGGGGAGGGCAGGGGTTCCCCCACGTCGTGGTCGTCTCCGTCTGTGTCATCGTCTGTCCGTGTTGTCATTGTCGTCGCCGTCGAGGAGGTGGTCAAAGGGAGAGGAAAGGTTCCCCGTCGACGACCCAGAGCTCGCCATTAGTTTCAGGGAGTGAACTCCCCCCTACTCACGGGCCAAACCACGAGAAGGTTGCGAGTTGGACTTTGATGGCCCGCCAGTAAGTGGAAACACAACATACATTAATTTCAACTAATTATTAAATTTCAAGTAAGGTGTCGCGAACTCGATCCAGCAGGGACTCTCCATCTGTAAGCCCAGCATCAAACCGTTGCGCCACGGACGATGCTTGAGCGGAGTGGAAATAACACCCTATAGAATCAACAGCAAAAAATCTACTTGACTATCGTAGTTATTGTGCGCTTGCTTTGTGGCCTATCCGTATCGTGTTTTTATTATTTGAGATGTGTTGGAATAGTGTTCAGTATATTATACTAATGGTGACCGGTATATTTTAAATGTGGATACAGGAAATAATGCTTTTTATGCGAAGCGCATGTTCGAAATTTTGTTCTTGTTGCTGATAAATGCCGAGGCGAGTGTATCTGCATAAAAAAGTATAGGCTTGCCGATGCGATGATGGTTGACCAAAAAATAACGGTACTAATTCTATTGGTACATGTAACCAAAGTTAAATGGCATCATGAGAGATCTTCATATCTTTTGTCTCAGTTGGTGAAAAGTAAAACCATGGAATATGGTGACATTTTTTAATTACTAGGAAGTTTCGCAAACGCCTTTTAAGGGGGGGGGGGCGCGTTTTTGGATGAGCGTAATTGGTGCATTGAGCTGTCATGTGCTATGCAGATGATTGAAATTGATTTCTTTTTCTAATTGCTATGGCCTGCGAGGCACGCTTGGTAATATTGTTTTAATTTTTATGACGACATGAGGGTAAGGGGCGCACATTATATTACACACAACATTACAATCAAATAAAGCACGTAGGTGTTATAAGTCGAAAAAGTTTGTTAAAAACGAAAAAAGGCGTGAATTTGCGATAAATAAGATTTTTTTTTTCGATTACGCACAAATTGCACGCGAATATACTCATTCTTAAAATTAAGGTTCTGTGAAAAAATCATTGCAATCGGATAAAGCATAAATAGGTGTTATAAGTCAAAGAAATTTGTTAGTCGTAAAAATTTGAAAAATTGTGATTTTTATGAGAAATAATTTTTTCATTGCGCTAAAATTTCACGCGAATATATTAATTTAAAAAATTAAGGTTCTGTGAAAAAATCATTACACTCGGATAAAGCATGTAGGTGTAAGTCGATTTTTTTAAAATCGAAAAAATCGTAAAAATTGCGACGTGGCACGTGGCAGTTCTAAGTTCATAGTTTTCAAAGGCCTTTAGAAAATTTCATCGCTATTGGAGTATCGGTTTAGCCGGAATCGTGTTAACAAAAAACACAAAAATACAAACAGAATGAAGAAAAAAAAACATTCCGGATATTTTTTCCCAGTGTAGTTAAATGGAATCTTTGCTTTGCTCATCTAAAAATGTATAACAAGAGAAAATGTAAGCAGGCTAAAGCTACAGAATTGTCTGCAGAAACAATTCAAGCTTAGTTCGCGTGTGCAGATGAATGTTGGCTCCGTGGCGGTAAATTAAAAAAAATAACCTTCTACAAATTGCTTTTGAATTTTAATAATATATCGCCAAATTTCCTATTTAATTTGTTGATGCATACAGTTGTTTATTTTAATAAACCAAAAATTAATAATATATTCATTGCCAAGGTGATAGGTTATCGTGTTTTTATCAATAATGTACACACACAACTCTTTATGGTGGAGATTGATTGAAGTACAATATGCTCATTTTGTTTCACAGGCAAAATAGTAAATTAAGTTGACTAACTGGATCGTACATAATATACGGGCATTGAAGTTTACCCGTACATATCTTTTTCGACTCCCTTTCCTTCGCGGGTACTATGCGGGACGTCAAGTGACTTTCTCAGACAAGGGACATCCCATAACCTGCCCAAGCGCTTCCCGTGCGGGACTCCTGTGACTTTCCCAGACACGGGACGTCCCCAAACCTTCCTTCGCGCTTCCCGTACGGGACGTCCCGTAACATTCCCAGATAGGGACGTCCCTTAAACTTCCCACGCGGGTCCTGTGCGGGACGTCCCGAACTTGCCCGTTTCCCGCAGTTAGCCCGCCCTTCCTTTAACTTTCCCGCACGGGACCCAGAGTATAATGTTTGTCGGGCATTATGTAAACTCAAAGAAAGTCTATAATTTCCCTTATCACTCCAAGTCCATTTCATTGAGAAAGTCATCTGTGCTCTGATTAAAAGTAAATTTGGTTTACTTACTATTGCTGACATTGTTATTTGAGAAAAAGTTTAGTTTTACAAACGCTCTAAGTGCTACTAGAGAAAGTAACCCTACTTCAAAAAAACAACTTCGAGAATGTGGTGGAACAAACTACTTTGGTTTCCAGAGGGAGTTCCGCAAGGTGACAAGACATCAGCTGAGCTTCGGTCTCAGTCGGTTCTGTTCGGTGGCGGTTGTGTCCATAGTAATGACGAGCTACCTCTTCGTGTTGGCAGAGTATTACATCCTGGATGAGACCGTCTTTGCAGGATGGGAGATCTTCTTCTACGGCTATGCCATTATTCTGATCTATCTACACGTGCTGCTGTGGTGTATGCTGTGTGTCATCTCTGCAAGGACCTCCAGGAAGATGATGAGGATCATGCAACAGGTGCGTGGAAGACGGTTATCAAACCGGTGGTCTGTTATTAAGATTTTAACACGACCAAAATAATTTTACTGGTTAAAACTTTTGGGCTTCTTCGGAAAACTCATTTCTATGTACAAAACTAGAAAATTAATGTTTTCTCAATTTGATTTCAACTTACCAAATTGCCCAATGCCTTTTATTAAACAAAACTGCTTCAATACAGTTAGCAAAAATTACAAAAACCTCCGATCATCAGATAGACATAAAAGATACCAGTATTTAAGGGGCCTGTGTACGGGCGCTTAGCTTGTCAAATGCAGTGTACATTCGTACTTTTAGAATTACAACAAGAATAACTTGGTGTTGGTTGGTGTGTGTGGCTCGTAGCTTTGTGTGGCTTGTTGGTGTTGTTGTTAGCGTATCTGCTTCCAATGCAGATGGTCCAGGGTTCGATTCTCGCCTATGTCAGAAGTTTTTTAACTTCTGATTTGGACTTAAGTCCATCAGTTCATGTCTTAGGAGTTTGTAAACGGTGTTTTTGAAGCCGTCCTAGCAACGAAGCTCATTATAAATTCAAAGTTAATTTGAATCGGCCTTGATGATTCTGGCGGTGATCCGCGGGTGTTCGCACTATCCAGACCACTGATTGCTATATTTCCTATTGAAATATAATTCTTTGGTTGGTTTTCGCTCACTCGTCGACTGCGTCGGAGCCTAAAGGGTTGACTTGGTCGCTTTGATTTACTGTCCCCCACTGAAAATCAGTTATATAACTGAGAAGGTAGACCCTTCAATACAATTTATTTATTTATTTATTTATTTATTTATTTATTTACATTAGTAGGCTGTGTTCACACTCTGGCAGATACAAAAACCTTTTTCCATTTGTCACAGTTTTCAAGTCGCGCGCGTTGAAAGGTTGCTCCGTCCACGCGATCTGGTTTGGTTCCGACTAAAGGTGCCGGGCCCTATTCCAGTCTGGACACCCCACTCTCTTCCATTCACAATTCCAGGAGTTCTCACGTCCAGGTCGCAGCAGCAGCGAGCTGGTGTCTCAATACCGTCTCCTGTGGCTTCACCTCAGCAAACTGACCAGGCAGTTCGGACACGTCTTCTGCTACCAGTTTGGACACCTCACTCTATTCTGGTTCACCGCCGAGCTTCTCTCTTTCTTCTATCTGTTTACGCTGACCAAGAGGGTGAACATTATTCATCTTGGAGTTGCACTCCACTGCTTCCTTGTCGTAATCACCATCTTCTCGTTCTGCCTTGTGGCTCAGAGCGCAACAGACGAGGTATGCGAAGTACTATTGTAGTCATTTTGATTTTTTTAAATAGATATATACCGGTATATATTTAAACTTCTTGTTGCCGTAACTTAAACATAAGATAGTTTTTACGATTGTTTTCAATAATTGCGTAGTTCATACAGTATGGAGATGTTTAAAGAATTTGGAACAACTTACAATTTTCTTTACTCCAATTAAACTTTAGTAATTAATCATTTGATTTGTTTTGCAAAATCTTACCCATAATCTGGTTGTGTATCACAGCCAGTCGACGATATATTCGAGTGAATGTAATCAGAAAATTATGTTTAACGTACGTTTTATAACTTTAAATGTGGTTCCTCCACTATCATTAATGTTAATAATTACCTTTTAAATCAACAGAATAAAACATAAAACATTTATAAATCATGTTTATAAGAGTGCCATTTGATTAAAAATTTTACAAAGTTTTAACACTAGGTTAAAAACTTGGCAACTTTTTTGGAAAAAATTATAGTTTGTAATCTTTATAAATCAATTTATGATTTTTCTTTACCTTCACTAAAGTCAAGACAAACTTTTGTCGTTTTATTTTCAATTTCGATCATGTGTGCACTGTGCAACGTTATTATTCTGCCTTTAATTTCACGCTTAGTAAAAGTCATTTTATTTTATTTTCTGATGTCCTTTTAAAGTGAAGGGTTGACCAAAACACTGAAATTGAAGGTGACTAGATAAAGTTTCATGATCATTATGTGCTATTACATTGATGACGAGAGGATTAATTAATGCGACTAAAATATTCTGTTCTGATCATAATCCCTTGTCCTTCAGGTCGGAGAGGCTGTGAAGGAGCGGCTTCAGAAGATGAGCTCGGAAGACGAGAAGACTCGCAAGCAGGTGACACTGTTTTGTAAATTTACAATATTTATGTTCATGTTGTATTCATAATAATTTCTTTCATTTTTAATACAATCCAGAAAATCTATCCCGACCGGGGTTTGAAATCGGCCCTCCTACTTTACGGGTAGGTGCCTTAGGCACTTAGACCACCGTGGTATGAACTTCGAACGGGATAGATATTGTATTTAAAATAAATAAATACACGTACGGGAATTTTTTCCCAATAATAAATTTGTGGAATTATTAAAGATTATTTATTTTCCTTGGCTTGAAAAAACAGCTTTTCAAGCAGATCCAGCGACACAAGTTTTTGAAATTGTTTTTTTAATCAAAAGTCACTTTCAAAACGTTACTTAATAACGTTGACGTTTTGTGGTTTGAATGAAATGCAAGTTTTAACTCTTTCTACTGACCCCGCGAGCCGAACATTGGCGAATACGGGACCAACCATTACCTATAAAATACAGCCAAAGGGCATTTG
Organism: Sweltsa coloradensis; assembly: GCA_024449915.1. Lineage (NCBI taxonomy): Eukaryota > Metazoa > Arthropoda > Insecta > Plecoptera > Chloroperlidae > Sweltsa > Sweltsa coloradensis. The sequence continues at coordinate 15,449 of JAMZAV010001608.1, read as the reverse complement.
AACTGCAAGAAGATCTTATTTTAACAATACACGGTTTGGGTCGGAAAAACTTTAAGTTTCCTTTCCTAAAAATAATAATATAAGGCAAGGCCTAGGTAGGTTTAGTAACCCTAGTTTGATGTAGGTCTAGGTCTTAGCCTAGGGTAGACCCATAAAGTCAAGATTTTTATAGTTTATTAAACGAGTAAGCGCAGCGAACGGAGTGATTTCCAGTCAACTTAAATGGCGCTTATTCGTTAGTCTGCGTGCGTGCGCGCGTGCGTGCGTGTGTGTGTGTACGTTGAAAATCACCCGAATCGCTGAACAGATTGCGCTGACATTTTAAACAGACATCCGGTACGAGTTTATTGAGAACTGGTAACAAAATCAGCAAGATCCATTGCGATTTAAACCTACAAGAAATAATAAATTGAAAAATAGGCTTCCAATGTTTAGAAATTATTTTAACGATAATGGTTTAGATTTTGAAAAGATATTTTTTGTTTGTTATTCGCCTGGCCGTGAAATGCCGTGCCCAAGCAAGGTCTATCAAATGTTGCACGTCAAGATACCCCCAAATTCCGCTCGTAGATTGAGTAAACCTTGCAATATTTTCACGTATTTAGTAGTAGTATTTAGTATGTGTACCATAATAGGCCCTATTGCCACATATGATGGACTACACTTCTATATACGCATTTCAAAACATGTTTAATAATTTTTTAAATACAATCCAGAAATTACAAAATCTTTCCCGACCAGGGGATTGAACCCACGTCTCCCACATATCGGCTATAAGGGCACTTTAGCCAACTAGACTAGGAAAACGCCAAAGTCGTTGTTAGTCGAGTGAGCGAGTCATGTGTTGAGTACCCGGGAACATTTGCATTTAAGTTTGGTAATTATATTCGTATAAATAATAGGGTATTTAAGTTTAGGTCATAGTTTAGGCCATAATGCTCCACTGTAGCCTATGATAGGCTAGGGAGGCCTAAGGTAAGGGGAAGAAAAGAAATGTTACAGGGTTCTCAACACATGGCTCACTCACTAACGACTTTGGCGTTTCCCTAGTTCACAAATTCAAAACTGTCGTATACAATATTACAGTAGCCTTCTAGCCTATAGCGCTAAATAAAGTGTTCAAATTCATCAACTGCGAAGAAGGTCTAAATATGTTTGGGATACTGATACTAGGACTTGAGTGTATGTTGAGAGGGCGCAAAATCAAAAAGATATCAGACAGGATCGGCAAACATTGCCAAAGATTTTTTTTTAAAAACAATGTTTTTAAATTTTAAACACAAAGCATTTTTTGAGAAATAAAAATAATGTTTTACTCCGAGGAGCAACGACATTTTGAGGCCTTAGTCTTGGACGCAGCTCTCTAAAGTAATTTGAAAGGCTATTTTCCGTGGGTGGAAAAAAATGTTGTGGGATGGAAAAATCGACGTTATGATTTCTAGAGTAGCCTTTTGACGAAATAGACGTTATCAGACCACGTGATCACTCAAAATGTCGAAATATTATTGACGTTTTGATTCAAACCTTGGGCCCCAGGGATTTTTCTGTAAAATTTTTGAAGATCTACAGATTTTTTTTATTATTAGATCACACTAGAAGTATGACAAGGTAGAATTTGTAATTGGTGCTATCTGAGCTCAGTTTCATATTAGGGCTGCATCTTTGTTATGATTTGATCATTTATATACTACCAAAGTTTTTGATTGTAGAAATTTCCAAAGCGGTCTAGGAAACAAATATTTTAAATGTTCCGCTAACAGGGGTATTATTATGTGGTCCTAGTCGGGAGGCTGTAAGGAGCCATGATTAAGAAGAATTCCAAATCCAAGGCAATGTTAGATACAGTTTGTCTCACCATATCCTGAGCCCGGCGTTTTAGGGTTCAAAGAAACTAGGATGTCGCCTGCTCTATTATGAAAGGTTGTAAGCCCGTCCGAAGTTGACGGGAAGGATGGGCCTCTCCGTAATAACAAAGTACAATCACATCCGATGCAAGTTGGTTGCAACCTCCCGAGTATCGAAAACCACTTGTATGTATGCCTGGGTTTAGTGGTTTACTCTTCTTGCTGCGCCTACATTACTATAATGCCGCACAAGATCAACGTTTCAATTACACTCGCTCCATCAATATCATCCCCATACATGATATAGGGCCAAGGTCGCACTGGACGTGACTTTACTTTACTGCTCTGCGAAGTCCACTTCAGCTGTCAAACTGTGATACGTTTACAATGCGACCACCACAGCCTGCGCTCTTTGAACCCACAAAACGCCGGGCTCAGGATATGGTGAGACAAAGTGTAGAGGCATTACCGGAAGTCACTTTATTTCCTTCGCCGGGAACACTCGCAGTCACAGCGTGGTGGGGTTTTCAAACGACGTAACAAGAGGTTTACCTTGAGTATATTCCTCCCTCCCGCCCCCCTCCATAAAACCCAAATACAGCGATTTTAATTGGGTCATGTATCACAATTTAGCTAGGACGGTGTTTGTAGACAATCAGTAAACAATGTATTTGGTAAACTTTATTCCTTTATGTAATATTTTAAAAGATTTTGTATTAATTTTACCTTTGTTCTAGCTACTTCTGTTTGAAAACACCGTATATCAGAACCCACCCGTGATAAGCCTAGGAGGTTTTGTGCAGGTCAACCGACAGCTAGCAGTGTCGGTAAGTATTATGATCAAGCAGGGGCGGATACAGGAGAGGGGGTGATGCCCCCCCTCCCTCCCCGCCTTACACCGCCCTTATGATTACACAGCAAGCACTACGTTCTTTGTAATCCATAATATGTCTGGTGGCCCGATTTCGAAATAATTCCAACTTGCACATATATTTTCCTTTGTTGTTACGCTACGCTGGTAGGCCATGAGTTATAAATGGCCTAACCAGCGCTAAGTATGAGGTGCAAAGGGTTCTTGGTTTGCCACCCTTTAGAGATCGCGATACAAATCCTGGTATTTGGTCGCTCTGTTAAACACATACGCACAATATATATATTCCACCCCAGATCACAAGTGACAATATTTCCAAGTAGTTTGATTTTTCGGTTACTCAGTATTATTTATCCATTCATGCAATGGATGATGTTTGTTTTTGTGTACGGTTCGTGATCGCTTGATTCGAAGTAACTGATTTGATTTGATTTGATTTGATTTGATTCGATTCGATTCGATTCGATTCGATTCGATTCGATTCGATTCGATTCGATTCGATTCGATTCGATTCGATTCGATTCGATTCGATTCGATTCGATTCGATTCGATTCGATTACACATGAGCTGTATGTATCCTACAGCAGTCGTATCTCGAATCAATAGTCTCGATTTTCGCAAATCTGTATCAGAGCAAAATAGTCGCCCGCTCAACAAAGAACAATGTTGACTGTTTGAACACAATTGATTTCTGTTGTCCTACTTCAGCAATACCTCATTGCATTACCACAATAACACACAGGTACAAGCTATTGCAATAGCATTAATTGAATTATGACTTGAATATAACTTAAACTTTGTTCTAAATAACACTTAACATATTCTAGGTCTTGTTAATAAACAAAACATAGTTGTCAAGTAGACCCACATTATTTTCAAAAAAAATTCAAAATGTAGCTCGTCCAATCATTCATGATTTTTAGTATTATTTCGATTAATTGCTTCTCGGGCAAATAATATATGATTATATTAACAGGCACTTTATTTCTCAATTTGGTTAGTTGGGAAACAGTAGGTGGAATTGTTAATATTTAACACTATTCTGAAGTTTAAGGAACCATCCCTACCGGGGTCCTCGGTGGTCTAGTTGGCTCAGGCGCCGACCTGGAATATGGGAGACCCGGGTTCGAACCACGGTCGAGATGGATTTTTTAACTTCTTATTTGTATTCAATATTAACGCACAATATTCGGAAGAACAACCCACTAGCAAACAGAAGAAAGCAACTTTTGTTCCGCAACTTGGGCGTTGCTATGTTCGGAACGGCAATGTTTAAACTTCAAACCAACATCGTTATAAAATCCGTACATCACCAAACTAACCATAGTATAAAACAAAGCCGGTATTGAGTTGGTATTTTGATTTCATGCCGTGACTAACAGTAATCTTTTGTTTCAGATATTTTCTACGACTGTGACATACTTGGTTGTCTTGCTACAGTTCGACATGAGCGAACAACATGCTGCTAATACAGCAGGAAATGGGACAGTTTCGAAAAAAACTTAAATCAAGATGTATTGTATTCTCTAAAAGTGACAAAGGTGTAAGCTCTTACAATTTTTAAACTGAATAACAGGCTTATATTTAGCATAGCCTTCTTTTGCATAAAGGGTTAATATAATTGCAATAACTACCTTAGTTGAGAATAGCTGAGAATTATTTCAGGAGTGCCGACAATTATTTCACTGTCGTTTATTTCACCGATATTTGTTCCTACTTCCTACCAAGGTTACTAAATCTCTACGAACTATAGGTTGTCCAATAGTCCACTAGCGAGGAGATCCGATGGACCTTGCAATCTTACCTCGTACTTCGTCCGCGTTGTGTTTTTCATAGTGTTCCACTTATATACAATTCAAAACAAGCTCTATTATGACGTTTTAATACAGTATACCCGTACCTCTTTTTAGTTGAGAGGTATGTTAAATTTTCAGTTGCATAAACTGTAAACATTATTAAGTTTAATGCAGATTAAAATTGGTTCGATCGCTGTCAATCAAGGATTTATGTTTTCATGGTATAATTAATATACACAGCAGGCTTGATTTGCACAATTGTTATATCATGCTTTGCTTTAAAACGTTGAAATATCACTTTTCCCAAGTGTTCGTTATTCTTAACGAATTTGATTATCATGCTTTGCTAAATAACGTAAAAGATTATTGTAACTTAGTATTCTCATTCTTAACGAATTTTATAATTCGATTATTATGCTTTGCTAAATAAAGATAAAAGATCACTGTAGCCAAGTTTTTGTTACTTTTAACGAATTCCATAATATTACTAGGAAGCTTCACAAACGCTTTTTTTAGTCGCGTTGATGGATGAGCTTTTTTGTAAGTTTTAAGTTTGCGTGGGATCTCTTGACTTATCAAGTGCTTTTTGAACGCATTGTAGGTGATTCTTGACAAGTTTCTCTATTGTTACTTGTTAATTTAAGAGCCGCATGCATGGAGCTCTGGCTGATGCGCTCGGAGAGGGTCAGTCATAACTATGTAACTCCGAAAGTAATAGCTCGTTTTTGTTGCAAAAAATCAGGTACACAGAAAACAATGTCATCTAGATTAGTGCTTAACCAAATTATGAATAATAATTTTTCTAAGCCGAGGAAAAAAATGTCAATTGGCATCAAACAGAATAACGGATAACATGTAGAATTTCACCAGGAAAAAAAAATCAAAACGTACTGACCTAGATAACAGTTGAATACGTATTCTGTAAAAATCTGATGGTTCTAGAAGTACTCGTATGGTTTCTACATCGTTACGCATATTGCAAAATTTAGCACTAAGAACTTCAGCGTTCAGCCGATAGGTAACGCGAGCATCGAAACGCTAGTAATTTCAAATTTTCGAGGGCAATGTTTATGACAGGCAGGACCGGCGAGGGTTGCCGGGGTTGGGTTGGTTTTATGACGGCGGGTGGAAGGGGGTCGGGTGAAAGCAGGGTGGTGTGAGTTGGACAGGGTGATGAACCATTATTGTCGATATTTTTTGTGTCGATATAGTTTATGTGTTGTACACGATGGAGAACATGGATTATCGTTATGGAAAGAAAAAGATGATGCATTCGTCTAGGAAACGAAAGAAGAACACTGTCGCAAATCTCGTCAGTGTCGGCGATTATCTAAAAGGGAAGCAATGTAAATTGTTATTTGTTTATTGTCATGTGATGCTGGTGTGCCACCGTGACACGGCTGGAGATCGAACCTTGGACTTTCATTCAATCATTCTTTCATTCCGTCGCTCCACTATAGTAGCACCAATTCTTTGAATATAACTTTGTGTATTTTATCGGTGTTTCCTCATTACCATACTAATTACAAAGCACTCACAGAATTTAATGAATTATTCTTTATAACAGCCTCTGTGTGCATTTTTCCCTTTCCACCTTTTTTTCAAATCGCTAGACGGGAACGAGGCAGCAAGCTTGGGAGTGAACATGGGTTTTTTCTACCTGCCATCGACCATTTCAAATCTATTGTGATGAAAATAATCTATTCAGCGAAATATTTTTTTTTATAATTGCAAATATTTAATAACGTGGTTCAAATGTGTAGCTTGAGTTATGAAATGCGGTTTTTCCCTAGTGTCTACGATCAAAACTGACTGAAATATACAAATATTATTAAATTATTATATATATGTATATAAATTATTATTATAATATTATTAAAATATATTGTAGAATCATTATCCGTAACTCTGTCAGTTTTTATCGTAGAATTTCGTCCAAAAAAATGAAACTCAAAACACACGCTTAATATTTTAACAACGTTATTAAATATTTGCAATTAAACAAAAAAATATCAATAAATAAATAGAACAAATAAAACAAGAGAATGCAGCAGGTAGAAAACCCTCAGCTTCAAAGATGGTCTATTCCCCCCCCCCCCCCACCAGCAATTTGACCACTGAGAATATTGGAAATACGAAATAGTTGGAGGGAGGTCCAGAGTTCGATCCCAAGTCGTGGTAAACGACGATGATCACCGTTGGTACAACACTTACATTTGTACCGCTATAGCTAATACTAAAAATAAAAACTACACTTATCAATATGGTAATGCAAATAAAACTTTATATTCGTGTGGACAAGTAATTGGTTCAAAAGTTATACAATCATTAGCATAAATAAATCAAACTCAAATCTAAGAACATTTCGAATAACTTTAAAATTATGAAAATAATCCTACGAATCTAAATTATTTTTCATTAATTTTAACAGGATTCGGGAGACGGAATTCAGTGAACCAGCAACGACATTTTTGCTGTTTTTTTGTAAATTACCTGTTTATTTTTACCGGTAATATTTTATGTACTTTGTTTTACCGAAATGTGTAACGATATTATTATTATTGCTGTTTCTCGTAAATAACGTACGTTATTTTGTACCCGGTAATTTTTTATGTGCTTTGTTTTACCGAAATGTGTAAAGATTATTGCTGTTTCTCGTAAATTACGTGTTATTTTGTACCCGGTAATTTTTTATGTGCTTTGTTTTACCGAAATGTGTAAAGATTATTGCTGTTTCTCGTAAATTACGTGTTATTTTATACCCGGTAATCATTTATGTGCTTTGTTTTACCGAAATGTGTAACGATATTATTGCTGTTTCTCGTAAATTACGTGTTATTTTATACCCGGTAATATTTTATGTGCTTTGTTTTACCAAAATGTATAACCATATTATTGCTGTTTCTTGTTGATTACCTGTTATTTTATATCCAGTAATATTTTTTTTTGTTTTACCGAAATGTCTAACGATATTGTTATTACTGTTTCGCGTAAATTATACGTAAATTGTCCTGCATCCGGTAACATTTTATAATAGTGTGATTATAGTTGCCATTTTATGTGCTAAGATTCCAAGAATGGTACAGTTCTGCTATCCTAAACGTTGATGTATAAGGTACATACTGATGTATCTTTTATAGAACACACCCATTCAACCATAAAGAGCCCCGTGTCATTGCAATAAAGATAACTAATTGGAAACGGACAACTTCATTCTAACGCCCAATGTCAACTTATTTCCTTCTTCAGTTTTCCACCCTCTTTACTATAATGACACACAACAATCGCGTATAGTCATCATGGGGTATTTATGTATTCTTGATTCGACCCCAAGTTGACTACGGAGAGTTGTGTGGAATCCTCATCACGACACCAAAATTAAACAAGTTAAATGCATACAATACAATTTTTTAAGTTTCCTAGTTGTTACGAAAACAATATAAATTTTCGCCGTGAACAATACCACACGATTTGTCAACAACATTCAGTGTAGCAACAATTTGTAGGTACTAATTATATTTGTTTATTTTATAATGGGGCTACTTGTACGTGTGTTACATGATATGTATATTATCTTTGTATTGTATTGTAAGCCGTAGTTATTGGCACTTGTGGGTGCAAATCTGAATTGTTGAACGTAAAATAAATAATCCTTATCTCGGCCAATTTTGATCGTAGGTAATCGGCAAAAAAAACACATTCCATAACTCGAGCTACATATTTGAGCCATGCTGTTAAATTTACGGCTAAAAAAAAATTCTCGGGGAAAAAATTATTTTAAACACAACAGATGTGTGAATGGACGTTGACAGGTAGTAGAAACCCCAATTCCCCCCTCACTTCGAATGTTGCCATATCCCTCCAGAGAACGAGGCTCACCCTAAAGACACGTAAATTGCGGCGGTGTTTTCAATCAATATAACCAATTATTTATTGTAATTTCCCAGTTTTATGATACGGTTTTTGTTTTTACATCGAACGAATTCGATTATGTTCCATGGTATGTAATATTACAAATAATATGATCACACGATGAAGGTTCCGTGTAGGCTTACCAATTAAATGAGTTATTCGAAATTATTTATTTATTTTTACATACTAATATGTCGGGATGAAAGTTGGTAGAATGAAGACATATACACGCGACCCGACCAAACATTATTGTCATGGGATGCTACGCCGTATTGGAGTTCACGTTGAATAGCAATGCTATTAATTTTATGACTACCCTCCGTCCCATGAATGAGACCTGTCGGCGCATCTGGCCTTGAAAGGTTTCTCAGCCCTGCCTGCGAGGTAATAAATATAACCCCCGCCCCCTGACCAACCGTCAAAACAACCCCTGTCGGTGAGCAGACCTCCTTGTACAAAAGTAATGAAGTTGCATATCTCACAGGCGTGTCGTGTGCTAGTAGTTCCGACTTTCACCGCAAAATTTGACAGCGCCCAGCCATTCATCAAAAAACTTATATTAAAACCTTTATTTATAGATTCTGGCTGATTTTATCAACTTTTTTTTCAAAAAGCAATACATCACCATAACTTTGATGTCCATGTGAAATATGAATGTTCTAACCCCACCCGTTTGGTCAGAATCGGCCCAAATGTCACGAAAATATCGCACTAAAAATCGAAAAAAATCGTTAAAGTACGATATTCATGAGAAATATTTCTTCGATTGTACCCAAAAACGTAGAAAGTCTAAGTTCAGAGATTTCAAAGGTCCCCTCCAATTTTCATCAAGATCGCATATACCGTTTGCCCGGTAGAGAGCAAACAGACAGACAGGGGGAAAAAAAACACAAAACATTGGAGCTAAATGTTTTGAGAGGTCAGTGAAATTGAAGTCTTCGCTTCGCTCATCCAATCATGCTTTGCTCCAAAACGTTGAAAGATCACTGTACTCATGTTTTCGTTATTTTTATCATATCAAAGTTCATAATAAAATTAACATATTTTGCTCCAAAACGGTGAAAGATCACTGTTCCTAAGTGTTTGTTATTCTTAACGAATTTTATATTAAATTATCATGCTTCACTCCAAAAAGTTGAAATATCACTACCAAAGTGTCGTTATTCTAAACGAATTTCTTTAATAAATTATCATGCCTAGCTTTCAAAACGTTGAAAGATCATTGTACCCGTGTCGTCACCTCAGAACTTATTTGTGCCATATCCACTTTTCGCTTTTTTGGAGTTAGATATTTTAGAGTTATTGTTAGTGCTTATTGTTGCTAATAAAAAAATATTGTCAAATATTTAAGCTTAAGCAGTGTTTTAGCAATGTCAGTTTTTTTCCATATCCATCAGATCTATCTCCAACCAATATGGAGATATTCCATAACCAACACTTTTTGGTCGCCATTTTCCAATATGGCGGCCGAAGCTCCAGTCCGATTGTAGGGGAGTTTTAGTATGTTCATAAGTATCATTTAAGGAAGGTCTCTGCAAAAATTCAGCGACATCGCAATTTTTTCCTTCAAAAATTCTTATTTGACAGGATTAATAGCTATGGCAGAGATTGTCAACCGACTACCTGAACTCACTCCAGCAGAGAGGAAAATACATATCACCAGAATCCAATCTGCAGCCAGGCATGGTGGTTCTTATGAAATAAGATCACCTACCACCTCTCCAGTGGAACCTTGGAGTCATCACAAAGACTTTCCAAGGAAAAGATGGTCACGTCCGCGTCGCCGCGATCCAGACATCCGGCGGTGTATTGAAGAGACCCATCAGTATCACGAAACTAGTGCCCCTTCCCATCGAGTATTCACCTCAACCTTACGAAAATATATCATGTTTCGATTGCATTCAATCAACAGGGGGGAGTATGTTGGGGATTGTAAGCACACATTTTTAATTACTATGTTCTTTGTGCACACGTCTCACTTCTTTGACGCTACTGTTTGTTTAGATATGAAAACATTATATTTTTCTTTTTAATTGTTACAACACCACCTTTTTGAGAGAGTTTAATTTTTCTTATCAACTAGGAAACGCTCAGTTGGACGCGTTGATAAGCGAGCACGTGCTATAGCTAGACCCACATTGCACATTTTTTTAAATTTTAAAATTTACGACGTTCGCGTTTCCAGTATTATTTATTATTGCCAAGGTATTTGGGTAAACCCGTGTTTAAATCTTTACTTTAAAATCCACCGCCATCTAGAGGACCTTGACTCCTTGGGAAAACTTTTTAAACTCTTTGTTGACAATTAATAGACTGCTTCCTCGAAAGTATTTTGATTACTTCTAGGTGGCAGTGCATTAGAAACTTCGCGCGTCTTTTCGTTGCCATGGCAACGTTACTTTTGTTATAATGTAATTTCCATCTACACTACTTATCGGATCAAAATAAAATTAACATAATCGTGACCGGACGGACATTCTAAATGATTTGGCTATCTCAGATTTTGTCGCCGTTGAGTTTGAAAAAAAAAACTTTCGATTAACTTTAATGTAACTTTTTAACTTTTTGAACGATTTTGCCACAAAACTAATGGCATTCAATCGAGAACAAAGCTTGCGGATAGTGAAAATTTCAACTCGATCCGAGCCTCCGTTCGACCGCTATCATGAGCCAAAAAAGGTGCACGACTTTCCGTTGCCATGGTAACCGTACTTTGTTATAATGTAATTTCCATCTACACTACTTATCGGATCAAAATAAAATTAACATATTCGTGACCGGACGGACATTCTAAATGATTTGGCCATCTAAGATTTTGTCGCCGTGAAGTTTGAAAAAAAAACTTTCGATTAACTTTAATGTAACTTTTTAACTTTTTGAACGATTTTGCCACAAAACTAATGGCATTCAATCGAGAACGAAGCTTGCGGATGGTGAAAATTTCAACTCGATCCGAGCCTCCGTTCGAACGTTATCGCGAGACATACAAACAAAAAAAAACAAACAAACAAACAAAAAAACAAACAAAACCAGTGACTATTTTTTCCGGCAGAGTCAAATGGAAACGCTCGCTTCGCTCGCTTAATAAATAATTTTTTACAACAAAAAGCAATGCTAAAGTGTGTAATTCGTATCTACTTAAATTCAGCGATGTGGGCCAGTCCTGCGGAACAGTCTACAACATCCAGAATGATGTACAATAAATGTTCTTTACGAAAGTAAGGTGGTCCTCCGCATCAACCACTTATGGACCCAACGGTAGCTGTTTCTTCTTATTTGTAAAAGATGTAGTGAAGCACTGGGATACATTAAGATTTAAATAACCATGTTCGACACCATTCTTAAGTCGCATCAAGGTCCAGTTGAAGTCTAAAGTAGTCCATTTGGTCCATGACAGGGAGCTATATTTTCAGGTCATCTGCATACAACAGACATTTTGCACTCTTGATTTGCGATGGAAGGTCATTTACAAAGAGAGTAAATAAAAGTGGGCCAAGAATCGATCCCTGTGGTACTCCAGACGTGACGGAAATGAATGAAGATGAAATTGCATCAATACTAACCGATTGTGTTCCACCAGTAAGATAGTCTCGTAGAAGTTCTGTTATCTTTCCACAGAAACCAAAGCTTTATAGTTTATGCTCAAGTAGCCGATTGTCCACATTGTCAAAACCTTTACTACTAGGGAAACGCCAAAGTCTTTGTTAAACGAGTGAGTGAGCCATGTGTTGAGTACCCGATTATATTTCTTTTCTTCCCCCTACCTTAGGCCTACCTAGCCTATCATAGGCTAGAGAGGCGCATTATAACCTTACAGTTGACGCGCCCGTCCCCGTATACCAACTAAACTTTAAAAAACTATTATTTATACGAATATAATTATCAAACTTAAATGCAAATGTTCCCGGGTACTCACCACATGACTCGCTCACTCGTCTAACTACGACTTTGGCGTTTCCCTAGTCTAGTTGGCTAAGGCGCCCTTGTAGCCGAAATGTGAAAAAAGTGGGTTCAATCCCCTGGTCGGGAAAGATTTTGTAATTTCTTGATTGTATTTAAAAAATAATTAAACATGTTTTGAAATGCATATAACGCTGTGTAGTCCATCATCTGTTGCAAAAGGGCCTACTATGGTAAACATAGCCAGTACGAAATACGTGAAAATATTGCAAGGTTTACTCAATCTACGAGCGGAATTTGGGGGTACCTTGACGTGCAACATTCGACAGACCTTGCACTGGCACGGCATTTCACGGCCAGGCGAATAACAAACAAAAAATATATTTTCAAAATCTAAAACATTGTCGTTAAAATAATTTCTAAACATTGGAAGTCTATTTTTCAGTTTATTATTTCTTGTAGATTTAAATCGCAATGAATCTTGCTGATTTTGTTAGCAGTTCTCAATAAACTCGTACCGGATGTCTGTTTAAAATTTCAGCGCAATCTGTTCAGCGATTCGGCTGATTTTCAACGTACACACACACACACATGCACGCAGAAAAACAATATGCGCATGTGCATGCAATGCGTTCGCTACGCTCACTCGTTCAAAAACTAGGAAAACGCTAAAGTCCCGCCCGCGTTGATGGATGCGCTTTTTTGTAACTTTTTAGTTTGCGTAGGACCACTTTTCCTTTGCAAGTGTTTTTTGAATGCATTGTAGGTGAATGTTGTCAAGTTTCTATTGTTACTTGTTTATATAAACCTCAAAAAACTCATATTTAAACCTATATTTCTATGGATTCTGGCGTACTTTTTCTACTTTTTCTTTCAAAGGGTACTTCATCACCATACCCTTAATGTCCATGTGAAATATGAACGTTGTAGCCCCACCCGTTTGGTCAGAATCGGCCCAAATGTGACGAAAATATCGCACTAAAAATCGAAAAACTCATATTAAAACCTTTATTTCTATAGATTCTGGCTAACTTTTTAAAATTTTTCTTTCAAAAGAAGGTACTACATCACCATAATCCTCATGTCCATGTGAAATATGAACGTTGTAGCCCCACCTGTTTGGTCAGAATCGGCCCAAATGTCACGAAAATATCGCACTAAAAATCGAAAAAAAATCATAAAAGTACGATATTCATGAGAAATATTTCTTCGATTGTACTTAAAAACGTGGCATGTCTAAGTTATGCCGTTTGCCCGGAATCGTGCGAACAAACAGATTGAAAAAAAAACAAACAAACAAACCAAAAAAAACACCCGAGCTACATTTTTTGGGGGTCAGTGAAATTGAAGACTTCACTTCGCTCGCTACGCTCATCCAATCATTGAAGACTGCATCAACCTTCACCTTTTTGTTCATGCAATCAGCAATATCTTGAGAAAATATCGCAAGATTTGTCACCGTAGAACGTTTGCGCACAAAGCCATGCTGCTCCGGAGCAATTGCCATTAACACATGGTTGTAAATGTTTCTGTGTAGAATTATTCCAAAGACTTTAGAAAAAAACGTTAGAAGGAATAGATTAGATTAGATGAGGACTAGGATTTGGATTAGGTAGAAGGGATTAGCTGAGTTCCAGCTGAACTGCGGGAAGACTGCATGGGGCCTATATTATAGGATATCCTGTGGACCCCGCCCCCCACACACACAGAACATCAGGTTTATGTGATTGAGTGGATAAACAATAGAATTATGTGCAACTCTAAAGGAAAATGTGTAAATAATCCTTGGGGTCTCAGTCTCGGTCAGTATTGCATGTGGCGAGAATCGAACGAGTGTCCTCCAAGTTCGCTTTATCGTATGTTAACACGGAACTTATTGACAGCTCACAGCTGTTGATGCACTAATTTATTGACGCAAAGAACATATTTGAACCGTATTCCCTTAACATTAACATCAAGCTAATTACCTATTAATTATGCATAATTTGACGCAATTTGTGGTGTTACATCACACTTTTGATCGATATTAACATATTTTTAAGATTATTATTCTGTTTAGTCATAGGCCTAACTGTGACAGTAGCGTTTATTTCACTTTACGCGCAAAGACATCAACAGGAGGCCTAACTGTTAGTATTATGCTTTAAAATTAGGAGAAGACACTGGTCACAACTTTATGTCTTATTCATCGCTCCTCTTCAAACAAGTGCAAGGCAAGTTGTTCATTATCATAATTTCAGTATTTAATTATCTTTTGAAAATCAATTTCTTAAACACTTAGCATGTAATCCTGATAGCACTATACAAGGTTAAAACCAATGAGGAAAAATGGAAAGTTGAATGATACACATTACAGATGCAACACACAACCAAAGGTAACTATTATTAAGATACACAAAGTAAACTGCAGTTCATCAACTTAAACAATGATAATGTGGCTGTTACTTACTACTAAAATCGTTCTCGACTGCGAACTTAGGAATAATAATAGATCAATAAATTATCTTAAATGGGATAAACATATTCAACCAATCTTAAACAAAACATAGATATATTCTAACATTAACTTCCACGACCTACGAAATATTCTAACGCTTCCCAATCTCAAACTTGTTAACTTCGCAACAGAAAAACAGTCAATCATCCAATACGCATTAAGTTGCTTGGGTGGTGCATATGACATTCACTTACAACGTTTAAAAACGATACAAAATCTTATTCTAAAAACAATAACATTTAATACAACTAGGAAACGCTCAGTTGGACGCGTTGCTAAGCGAGCACGTGTTATAGCTAGACCCACATTGCACATTTTTTTAAATATAAAATTTGCGACGTTCGCTGTCTTCGGCGCCATGTTTCCAATATCATTTATTATTGCCAAGGTATTTGGGTAAATTTTTACTTTGTGGATAAAATCCACCGCCATTAAGAAGATCTTGACATCATTTCCTTGGGAAAACTATTTAAACTCTTTGGTAACAAATAATACACTGCTTCCTCGATAGTATTTTGATTACTTCTAGGTGGCAGTGCTTAGTGGCCAGAATTATCGTGCGACTTTTCGTTGCCATGGTAACGTTCCTTTTGTATAATGTAATTTCCTTAATCTACAAAAATTAAGCG